>JBBMJM010191876.1:8487-19931 GCA_037832705.1 Centriscus cristatus | reverse complement strand
TGTGCAGCATCTCAATGTCACTTGAAGCTCCTCTCCTGAACAAACTACCCCCCCTCTCCTGCTGCAGCTGCTGCTACGTGTGTCCATCCGAGACCTCCGTCACCGCTGCTCCTCCTCCTCCTCCTCCTCCTCCTCCTCCTCATACAGTATGTGGACGTCGCCACCGTGGATACATGTGGAAACATGTGAGTGTCTGTGCGTCTGATGTCGGTGTAACAGTGGGGATAGAATAATGAACTGGACCGTGCAGCGCAGCTCAGTCATCAAACATTCATGGGGCTGCACACGCAGCTCTGCCCTTCACTCTCGTCGTTGCCTCTGCTATGTGTGTTAACTATCCAACTGTTCTGTCTGCGGCATTTGACCCTTCAAAATTAATTGGATGGAAACTTCAAGTGCTGACGTGAGAGAGCGATACGGCTGCATAATGAGACGCTGCTGAGTTTGACTCAGAGGCGCCTTGTACCAATTTCACTTGGGTCAGAATATCAGATCAGAATATTCATGAAACAATTTGGGAACAGGAGCTATGAGCAGAGCACCCAGAAAGAAATGTTCCTAAGACAATCCTCATAAGAAGTCAGCCAGCACTAAACATACTTACAGTAAACCCAAACAAGCCCAAAGCTGCTGCAGTATGTGTGTGCACAGCATCTGTCTACCCGTGTATGCAAGACTTAAAAACAATGAGTGAGGGGAGAATGAAGCTGAAAACAGCTTACCTGCAGAGCAGCCTGACGGAAGAAGGAAAACAGATGGGAGCAGAAGGAAAAGACACTTGATTAGGAGTGTTTATTAAGAGCCAGAATAGAAAGAGAGAGAGAGAGAGAAGGGATTTGGAGAGAAAGAAAATAAAAATAGCATCTAGATACAGTGAGGGAGGGGAGATAGAGGACATCGATAGAAGTGTGACCAAGACAGAACAGGAGGGGAGAGCGAGCGAGAGACGATCGGGTCATACTAACATAGATGGAGGCACAAACAATAAGAAATAATAAGTAAGTGACACGCTGCTGACGTCCACTGTAACACTGAGATAAATGCCACTGACAACAGAGGCAGAGAACAGGCAGATGTCATCTGGATTTAGTGATGTGTGGTGTTCACATAGCTGACGGCAGTTTACCACGTATTGTTCATCTGTATTCTTCCAAAACAACAACACCATCAGGGTGAACGTGATACATCAGTGTGACTGGACGTATTTACAGTGTTTGATGCTGAGCAGACCTGGTCTGCAGAAACCGAAGCCTGTTTTTTGGAAACGTGTCTGTCATCTGTCAATTATGCATGGTCATGTGTCTGAGGTCATCCTGTGGGATTATTTTACATCCGAGGGCGGAGCACAACTGCATTCAGCCAAATAACAGATGCAGGGTCAATGGTTGGTTCAAAACTTCCCTTTCCTAAAATGGTTTCACATGGTTTCCATGGTGATTCACGGCAGCTGGCAGTTTTGGCACCAGAGTGTCCACAGAGAGAGTTCCAAGCAGGTGAGCAGCAGACAAACATTGGACTAAGACACACCTGGCTGTGAGGTAAAAAAAAGTAAGTCCTGTCAGATCCCAGCAGAGTTCCTCTGATTGTCTTTAGTGGAAAGAAGGACTGTAAGAAAGTTCTCAGAGCAAGTCGAACGGCCATGACGCCGATGAAACCCGGGCTCAGCACTGCTCAGTCATCTCTGGCACATCATGTCTGTGTGTGTTTGTGCTGTGTTGTACCTTCTGCTGGATGGTGGAGTGCTTCTGCTCCATGTCTCTCTTCTCTTTGGCAGCATCCACCACCAGTTGGTCCAGCTACAAGAGATAACTGATCAGTGAAGCTCACAGAACACCACCTGGGTAGTTCATTGAAACATGCTCATCCCCTCATCGGGGTGGAAAAGAATGAACTTTTCCACCCGTGCTGAGAGGAACCAAGTTGAAGTTAAGCGATGAAATCTAATACTGGCCGTTGTGAACAAGGAACGTACAGTCAGCGTTTTAGTACTGATACTTCATTTTCCATTTTCATTGCAGCAGACTGACCAAGTTCAAGACAAGACATGTTCTCTCTCACGCAACAAAAGTGACTTTTCCCCAAAGGCTTCATCATGTGCGAAATTGGATGCGGTATGAGAAATTCTCCTTGACCCTGCGAGTTACCGTCATGTGCGGAGGGGCACACAAAGGCTCTTCTGAGCAGAGAAACGAGCGGCAAATTACAAGAAGAAGCTGTTCAGAGAACGCCGGAGGCCACCGGGTGAAGCCACAAATGTGCCAGTTCACTTTACAGCCAACTGATATCTTCTTGCCACAAAGTGACCTATATCAGAATGTGACTCAAGCCCGAAACAAAAGGGTCAGTATCCGAGTAGGTCGGTGAGTGGGTTAGTTAGTACGACTGAAAACTTCAGGACAGCTCATGAAATGAAATCGCTAAACAGAAATAAATGAGTTTTATGATAAATAGAGATACAGGAGCGACATCAGGTAGCATAGCACATTTCACATTACAACTGAGTTCAACCTGAAAGCATCTGGTCGTTTGGGGGCAGACAGCAGATGAGGGAGCTGCCGTTTGTTTTCTTTGGAGAGGAAATGGGTGGACGACAGAGCGGCAGGCTGATAACATCACATGGGAAATGTTTTCTCCCTGTCACAACCAAAACAGCAAGTCCAGTCCGGTCGAGACCACCTATCTGCTCGTATCTGTGCACAAATATGTGCGTGGCTCTCAGCATCTCACGTTGACTTTGAGATCGTAACAACTCCTGCTGGTGATTTCAGAGGCAGTGTAGGCGTACAGTGGTACTATGATTCAAAGCAAACTAACTAACAATCCTGTCTTTTATCTGTCTGCTCATCCTCAGGTTCTAAGTATTGTTTTTGTCTCTTAAGCAAATACTTCTGAGAAAAATGCCGATCACATGAGGCTGAGACCCTCACTGTGCTGGGGGCAGCGTTCTCAACGAGCCCTTTTCCTATCACGTCTGCTCATTTCCAGCCCGTTATCTTCACACTGTTCACACTGCCAGCTCATTGTCAGACCTGTTGACAGCTCCTCCACACCTCCCTGCACATCCTCTCCATCTTCTTCAGCTTCATGATGAACGGGGCCAACGATCCTCTCGTCCTGGTTCCCACAGCTCAGATGCCGATCTGGTTCTCTGTTCAGTTTGACACTGCTCCAATCTCAGAAAGAATGACTCTGGACAATCCACACAACTGAGTTATACTTCAGCCAAAGTTCTGGGATCTGGTTTCTATAAAGGCTCTTGCTCCTTCCTCACACAATCCCTGCTTTCCTCTTCTTTCCTCTGCGTGCTGAAGCCACAGGCTTAAAGTCCATTCCACTTCAATCCCCTTTTGTTTTGGTGAGATTACATTCTGCCTCTTCTCTTTCCCCAGCAGTCTTTGTTTGATCTTTTCCCGTGCTACTTTTCTGAGAAAGTTGTTTCCGGTTTCAGCACATGAGAGTCATAAATCACAGTCGTATCTAAACTCCATTTCAAACGACGCCTGATTTCTGTTTTCAGACAAAAACGGTTCAAACATCAACCATTGTAACTTCGATGTGCAGTCTGGTGCTCTGTTATTCTCCAAGTTGACACATTCCTCGTGTTGTGCCACTCCTCCTATCTTGGTCTTCAAAATAGTTCTGTCCTCTCTCTGTCGTCTTGTTCTTCAGCTCCGGCCACAGAGCCACAAAAATTAAAATTCCACAACCTTCAGCATCGCTCGAGTGTCTCTGATGTGTTCCTTCGGCTGACAGTCAACCCTGTGAGTATGACTGTAGAAGACGCACCCCTCGCCCCCCCTGAGTTACACTGTTCCTCATTCCTGCCCACATCCACAGCTGCGTCACTGAAATAATCATCTTGCAGTCGCACTCCAGCCGCCCTGTAGCTCGGAGGGAGGGCTGTTTATCACAGGATGCACCCAGAGCTCAAACGTCAGCTGATGCAAACCGAGAACGCTCACGGAGACGAGATAGGAACGCAAACACAGAAGAGGCAGGTCGCGTGGAGGTCAAAGTGCGGTTTCAGTGCGCGCCAGCTGTCAGCGCTGAGCCCACGACGTCTTGTTTATAAACGACGACAATACCAAAACATATATGTTATCACGAGAAACAATCGGTCCAAACTCTAAATGAGTTCCTGATCAGGAATGCTGCTGTGACAATATAACAATACTGAAGTGTTTATCCACAACAGTGCAAAGGTATGTAAACTCAGTTTGAAGTTATTCCGCTATGCCACTCAAAATAACTTGCTGGTTTGCTTATGTTACGAAATGGTATGCGCTAACGACATCTCCGAGGGTTGTGGAGAAGCGGCAGCAGTGTATGTTTTTGCAAAGTATTATATTAAAATGGACAAAAAGGCAGGAAGTGAATTATGGAATTCATTTCCCAGTGTCACCTCATAACAAGAGACTCAAAGCTACGGCGGATGTGACGATACGATGAAAGATGTATGATTAAAATACAGAAGGCAGAATATGTATGTACCTGTCCCCCGAGCTGTTTCATAAGAGGCTGTAATTCACTGAAGAGGTCATATCCTTGGTGGAAGAAAGTCAGGTGGGCATACATGAAGGACAGCATCTGTGGAGAGGACAGGGATTTTACACACACACGCGCAAACAGCTGACGAGGCTGATGTCAAAGTCGTCGGAAGCGGTTGGAAGAAGTACACTTACGGATTTCAGGATTTCCGATCTTCTTTTGGATTGTAGGACGTTGATCTACAATGAACAGACAAACAGGTGAGAGAAATGACACAAAGTCAGAAACAGGATCACTGCATGAAGGGAATTTGGAAAAGGACGGAGGTCCCTTTAACGGCCAGCAGGGGGAGTCCTAAGTCATGTTGTGCCGTGGTCCTGTCGATCATATAGACGCAGATGCATCATTGGAGCGAAGACAACTTTGTCCTATTTGACAAATGTGCTCATATTTACTGCAGCAACAATTGGACAACGTCGGTCCTTGGATTTGTAGATTTTTGGGCTCTTCGACTGAACAATTTTAGAGATTCTGACTAAAACACACGGAGTTCTTCTTCATGTACATTTAGACTGTAGAGTCAATGCCGGTTTCATCCCTGCTGGTGTGTGTGTGTGTGTGTGTGTGTGTGTGTGTGTGTGTGTGTGTGTGTTAGGCTCATCCTGCCCTCCAGATCTAATTATCAGTGTGTTGCTAATCTGGCATGGGAAGTTATTTTAGGTTAATGCTGCTCAAGATGAGTACCGGCAGGTTTTAATCACAGATTCTGAGGCTGAGAATCAGAGGAATGACTGAGTGCAGTGTGTCAGCGGAGCCACTGACAGGGTGTGGTCGATGCATGTGGCCGCCACAGGAGGCAGGAAAGCTTCGGCGTGAATCTCGCTATCTTTAATTTCATATCTCAGCAATAACACTGCTGACGCCGTTCCACCGAGCAGCTGATGTTCAGGCAAACTCCCACTGTAGGAAACACGATTCCTCTTATCACCACTAACAGCACAACTTTTATTGGAGTTGTTTTACCAGCAGACTGGTGTTAATACACAGAACCACAAGCACAATTTACAGCCACTTGGTTACTAATTGGTGGTAATTACACATATGTATGACTCAACGGCTTGAATTAGTCAGAAGTCATTTCAAATGCAGGGTGTGTTTGAGTTTTTGTACACAAAAATAACTGCATTCATATTTGATGTGTGTGTGTGTGTCCTGGTTTATTGCATATTGATGAGATCAGATCACTACATAGTGGCTTTCTTAACCCACTGCATCTACGGTATGAAATACTTTGTAAGTGTGCATCACTGGGATCGAGTCATTCTCAGGATTCAGATTGTTGTGGGGAAAAAATCAACAGTTCATGGGACGAACCCAGTTAAAAAGTAATTATGACCGTGCGCTACGTGGCACAGCGGGATGGATGGAAGAGATACGCCTTGTTGTAAATTGTCATGAATGTAAGTCTTACTTACAACCCCTGCCGTATATTTTCTTCTCCCTCAAACATCTTGCATGTCACTGTAAACTGCTCGCTGTATAATTAGGCCCAGAAAATGCCACAACTACAATCAAACAGAGGGTTTAAAAAAAAAAAAAAAAAAAGCTCCAATCTGCCTCATATTTCCTGCAACCACGGTCATAGACATTTTTAAAGTGTTGACATGACGTCCCAAAAGAAACACTTATGGAGGAAACTTGTTTGAATGCGCTATACAAGCTGCGCAGCTCATGTGTTTCCTGAATGTGGACTACAGGTCTGGGAAAAAATGCTCATTCCTAACAGCAAAGCCTCATTTTACGAGTGAAAGGGAGATTATGCAATGGGCCGGTGGAGCAGACAGCCAAAGCTATTTTAAAATGTCACCCTTCACTTTCTCTAACCGTTAACATGTCTGTTCCTTTGTAAGGAACGTAAACTTTTTAATAAGGCAGATTCCACATGAAGCTTTGACAAGAAAAAACAAAACAAAACACAAAATCTAACTGAAACCCAAGAACTTCAAGGACAATTTCAGTTCAGGGTCATCGGCAGCAAATGGTGAATTATATTCTTTCTCTTCAGATGTTCCTTGTCGTCCAGCAGGGATCTTTAAGCCCTTGGACTTGCTACATTTTTATGGTGCATAAAATATCTCCAGCTGTTCTCGTGTGTACAGTCCCTGTCTGTTTTCTTCCTGTTTTGCATATTCTTAGAAGTAACCATACCTCATAAAACTCCACTTGTGCTTGTGTATTTGATCGCCACTCTCGTGCAGAGTGAAGGCTGATTTTCTCAGTTCAAGTAAGTTACTTTGGACTTGAGACTTGACAACTTACCTGCAGCCAATCACAGACACGTATCCGATGTGGAAAAAGTAAAGTAGGATTTATATTGGAGACAGACTTTCAACTGCTGCCTGCAGTCGGCTGTCGGCCCGACATTGAGCTAAATTTTGTGTGAAGTCTGAAGGATGGGCTCGGGCGTTTCACACTGGATTCAACAGAAACACAGCTGACGTTCATTCTTTTCTCTGCATCATCAGCATTTTAAGACAAACTCAGCACATCTAGCTTCCAAAACCCATGTTTCCCACCATCCACAGAGGAATACTGAACACGACGGCATGAAGCTCAGCAGATGAAGAGCTCGATAGTTGAAAGCTTCTCCTCTGCAGGTCACTGTTAAATATATTTGTATTTCAAGCACATAATAAGTTGATCCATTGGATTTAGACTTGATTATTTCATCAGCACGTCCTGTTTAGTTGTTTTACCGTCACTTTATACTTGTACCATCATACACTGTTCCACATGGCAATGTTTTTATTTTTTTAGATTATTATATTTGCATATTTAAATCTATATTCAGTGAATTTGTGTATCTTTGTATTTTTGTTGTTTATGAGCGAGACAAGTAGTTTCACGTTAGTTTTGTTTAATCAGTGCACCGACGGTGCGTGTGTCAAATGACAATAAAGCAAGTCGAAGTCTACACAGGATACAAGAAGTCGACAAGTCGACAAGATGACATAGTCCTTTACTTTCCCACAATGCACCTTGGTCACAACTGAAACCCCTCGGTTAGCGGTTGTACCTGTAAAACGTAGTCGAGGACTATGTGCCGGAAGCACTTGCGTGTGGCGGTGAGGATGTTGGTGGCTTCTTCCACCTCATGCTGCTTGTTGCGGGGAGCCTGAGCATTCTTGATCAGCGCGGCTTCCTTCTCCTCGCTCACCTTGTCAAATTGCTTCTTGGCTTCTTTAAACTTGCGCAGGTCACTGGGAACGAACGCGAGGGACAAATGTGGGTACAGACAGACTACATGTGGCTTCATACAAACATTAGACGGTTCATTTGCCTGTAAGTTTATAACCTGGAGACCAAGATTCTGATAAAATCAGGTGAGTAGCTGACTTATTTTGAGTGGGAGGAGGAATTAGATGTCTTGAAACTTTGTTCCCCACGTTTGTTCTCTGGTGTGTTCAACCAAAGTAGGATTAACATGTATTTGAAGGCTGCAAGTTACTGAGTGATGATGAAGGCGTCCTCTGAGTAGCCTGGCGCTGCTGATGTGGTTGTGTAGGCGCTCTGGTGTGCCCAGGGCACAAACTACTAATCCATCTCAATGTAATAAACACGGCCTCCTGAAAAGCTACCTGGAGTCAAATGCAATATGAAGTCATGTACCTCGGTTCATGGCTGCTGCTTCTCGTTTTAGCTGCATCTAGTCAAGTCAGATTCTCACGACACTTGTACAAAAGTTGTAAACGTGCTGTGATTGTTTCCCCCCAGGTAAACCTTCTCAGTGTGAAACCAGCTGTGTTCACCTTCAACCATTCAGTACTTACTCTTTGACAAAGGTCTGAAGTTGGGTTTTGATTGATCTCTGGGCCTGATCAAACAGTATCTGTGAAGAAGGAAGCAGAAGTTGACGCTCATTCCTGTTTCACAAAGGATGTTCACGAATCTATGTTGACAACTCGAGCGTTAAACGTCGTGAAGCGGTTCTGTCCCACAAATGTAAATATATTCACTGTTTGGGCCTCAGGACGTACGTGTGCCGGCTTTTAATGACCATTTCCGTTAACATAAATTAAGCTTCTGAGCGGCTGCATTTAGAAAAAACAAGCAGAGTTCCCCTCATAAAGAAATGACGTGATTGGTGTTGAGTCACACCCACATGAGCATTGCTTCCTTAAAAAATGAGCTAGCACGCAAAAAGCCCCAACCAAGTCTTTACTTCTCCCCGACTAGTGCATTGTTGCCATTTTTTTGGCCATAGAAGACAATGTGAGGAGTATGGAGAGGCTACGGGTGAGTAACAAACTGAGCACTGTGTATGAGGGGATCATGTGCCGAAGGATCGCTGAGTGGCTAAAAAAACAAGCTCTCCAGCAGTCAGCTGACGTGACCACAGTCTCCAATGATGAGTCACAGTCTCGGACCCAACTGTGGACCTTTGAGTCTTATAGGAAACTAGTCCAGAAAACGTAGAGAACTTGATGCAGACACAGTTGAATCGTTGTTGTCTGTCCAGCCTCTTAAGATACTTGTCTCATCTTCACTAAACTCAATCAGGAAAAGCTGTAATCTGGCTAGAAGTTCTATAGAGAATAACACAACCACATCAGACCATGATGACCATTTTTCTCAGTAGATTTGAATGTATATCAAAAAATACATGAGTGGAAAAAAAGCACAAGTCTACTTGTGAGAAGTCCCCTGTAGAGAAATGCCATCTTTACTACCATTCTATACCCAAAAAGCCTTTGATGTATTTTTTTTTTCCATTTCCATATACTTATTCTGTCTTCTTACTCAGCAGTAATTCAAATTCTGGCAGTCAAACTGCAAGTCTGCACTTATCATCCACCAGCTGTTTGGGGGGGGATACTGACAACACTTTCCGGTTTCACACGACAGTTAAGAACATACCGTGTGATAGTTGATCATCTCCTGCAGGCTCTCAGCAAACTTTGTGAGGCTGGACTGAGGAGGGAAAAGAGGGAAACACATGAATCACCAACAATTTAACAATAAAAAAATGACATAAATGGGATGGATGGATGAAATTCTACATCAACATCTTACATCAGTGACACCACTGCAAAATATACCCTGTACAAATACACTCAGCGGCTGGTAATCACACATAAACGTGAGGCACGGTGGTAAATTACACAAAGGCAGACAGGAAGTGTGATGGAAAAAAATCACGAGAAAAGAAAACAAAGCATCTGCTCTCCAAAAGACATTACTAGAAGTCTTTTTTCAACTGGGATTCCATCTTAAAAGAGGTGAGTCGTGTTTTTAGGCTCCTCAAATGAACCTTGACGTGATTATTTGTCATGTAATGATGGTTATTCTGAATGTCGTGTGTTAAAAAGAAATAGGGCAAAGCGAGATTGTGTTTGGTTTACCTCAATGACCTCATCTTTGGTGGACTGCTGGGCTAGCTCCCGGATCCCATTAACAAACTGTTTGTTGGCTGCGTTGTATGCTTTTCCGGCATCAATCATCCCGATACACAGCTTCACCAACTACAAAGAGGAGAGTACGGTATGTGGAGAGAACCGAAGGAAGAGGAAAGAAGATTGAGAAATCACAACTCAGCCAAGAGACAAGATGCTCTATCAGTTCTGTGACTTGATGGCGGAAGGGAACATCTTTCCCTTCTGACTCATTGGGAGCAAAAACAATTCCAGGTTATGTAAACACACAAACAGACCCTGGCCGCTCTCCATCCCCTCCCACAGAGAGATGACATAGAGCTGAATGTGCCTCTGCAGACAAACACCAAGCTGAACTCAGAAGACAGCTTTTAGCAATTTGCTTCAACAAAAGTCGTGCGACATTTTTCATGAGGAATTTATCATGAAGCAACAAAAACAACAACAACAAAAAACATCTTTTCACAAACTCTTCTTAGGTGCAAAGAGAGAGTGCACAAACACACCCACTCTAGCAGATCCTTCCTCTTTAGAGCAAGAGGGGAAGCGAGGCCTCGTCTGAGTCACAGAGGTGGGGTGAAGTGGAGGGTGGGACTCAGTGACACTGAGTCCAGGAACAATGAAGTGCAGTTGTCCAAGCTCAAGGTCTTGCCCTCAGCTTATGAACATAATTTTGGCTGCGCAGGGATCCGGTGGGAGGAGGTTTACTATCAGGGTTCTACTACTACTACTACTACTACTTAAAACTAGCCTCCTCATAAGAACTGAGATACAGGCAATGAGGAATAAAATCTAAGCACGAGAATTACAGTCAACAAACACCAAGCACCAAATTCATTCACGCTACAGATGGGAAACGATGAGTAAGAGAACAAGCTCAGTTTCTTGTGGACATGTCCAGGATGCATGCCAACACTTTTCATGATTCTGATGAAAAAATATGATAGAAGACACAAAGGCAGAGGAAAACAAGCGTTTGACCTGCAGCTGCAAACGGAACACAAGCTTTGTGAACAGCTTCAGCTTCAGAACCTACATCTGTGACTGTGTCGAAAGGGAGAAATGGAGCATAATGAATAATTTGTTTCTGCGCAGATCCTTAAGAACGGCATGTGCGTAGCTACTCCATTAGTCTTTCTGAGAAGGTTAAGGGGTTGGGGGGGGGCTCTGCAACTTAGCACTAACAGGGTGTTGCAGAACAAATGAACAGTTATGTTTGTCATGGGTGGTACTCACTTTGTCAAGCTTAGATTCCAGCTCGCACACATCCCCCTCCACTTCCTCTATGGTAGCTCTGTGGAGACACAAAGTAAAAAGAACATTTGAAGGATGTGACCAGTACTATAACCAGGCGGTAAAAAGCCCTGTTCTCGTACGGTGTGACATAAATGACATTGACATTTCTGCTTATATGACACAACTACTTTTCTGATCTTCATTTAGTTGCAGTGTAGTAAATTTGTTCAGAGGCAACGCATTCAAACAGTGTGTGCGTATGAAGCAGACGGATTAAAAGTGACATCC
>JBBMJM010191767.1:0-19935 GCA_037832705.1 Centriscus cristatus | reverse complement strand
ACACACACACACACACACGCTTGCAGTGATTTTTCTCTGCTTACTAATTCATCATTCACAAGCAGCCCGCAGATGGGTTGACTCTTCTCACCCATATTTGAATACAAATGTGTTCCTGGCACAACGCTGTTCGCAGGCGTCACACAGCAGCGTGCAGGGGCCTGCCCCCCCTCCCACTAAGCAAACATTTAGCATACAGGTATGCTTTCCCCACAAGGGAACTCCTGCATGTAATCGAGGTAAGAAAGGAAAGTGAGGGCAAAGTATTGTGTGTACTCAGCGAGCCAAGGTTTGTCCCTGATGAAAAACTTTCCTCTGGAGAGTTTCTGCACTCACACACACACACACACAAAGTGTTGTTCAGTGTCACAAAAATACTCCGTGTGTGTTTTGACGCTGTGTGCACGCCTGTGGGTTGGGGTTAAACAAATTGAGAATGTAAACAGACTGCAGTTCACTGAGAGCACAGAGGTGGAGCTGAGTCTTGCTGCATGTTCGTGAATTTCAATCGTTCCATACGACGACAGGCATGACTACACACTCACTCGTGGTTGGGAAGTCTTTTCTTTTTTTTTTTTTTTTAAATAATATTTGGATATGGCTTTGTTCCGTCTTTTGCTGTCTGCCATGTAATAACGCGATCCCGCCAGTCGTCTGCGGGACGGGACGGCCATGTTGCTGGGAAACACACATAGCAGCAGCGGATACATAAGACAACTGATGTTTCTGCGCGATCGGTGCTGAAACTATTTAGAGAGAGTTTATACTTCATGAACATGGACATGTCCTAAATATAAGTTTCAACTCTACAGGGAAAAATCAATTGTTACAGCATGAGAATCGAACATGATCACGTCCACTTTATGACTTGGGAGCGTGTCTTCATGAGCCGACAGGATTCCTGTTTGGTCCTCCTCCGGCCAGCAGTCTGCTCATCAACCCCCACCACCCAACCCAGCCACTCCCATACACACTTGATGAGGATTGATAAACTGAAATTGGGACTTTCCCAATCCGTACTACAAATACAACAGTATTAAACTCTGCGTGTGCGTGTGTATGTGTGTGTGTGTGTGTGTGTGTGTGTGTGGTGTGGAAAAATCCAATGGGGAGTCGACTTTGGGGAGGTGAAAGAAAGTGATCTTATCAGACATTTGAAGCCCACTCATCTCTGTTCACAGCAGGATGCTAAATTATCCCGTATGATCATGACACATTTTCCACGCTCGCAGCAGATCAGCATTGAGCAGACAGAATGAAAAAACCTGATACATGTAGTCAAGAGTTTGGAAAGTGTTTCTGTATGCAGTCTATTTTCAAAAGAACACCGACAAGGACAAAATGAGGCTGTTAACTTTTAGGGAAAAAAGCTAAAGAAACCAAACATATGCATCAAATAGACATTTGAGGAACAGCAACATGGAAATTATCAATGCAAATTAATGAGTAACTACCTGATTAAAGTCTGTAGCTATAAAAAGAATGACGACTGCTCCATTCATTTTACTTGTTTGGTTAATGGATACACAACTTTATCTAAAAAAAGAAGTAAAGGGTTGAAAAAGGCAAACTCTCAATGACTGATACTCTGTGGAAAAAGACATTTGTTCTCCACAGAGAATGGCAAGAATCCAATGACAGATGGTTTTCTATTTGTGAATAACAATAATAATAATAAAAAAATATCTTCTTCTTCAAACTAAATGTGCACACATGTGAGCGTGCTCATTCCTGTGTGATGAATCAACCCCCACAAACTCACGCACTGTCCTCTGACTGTGAGCTGAGGTGTGAGCGATATTTACTCTCCAGACCTCTAAATACCCCAGCAACCCAGTTGTTCCCAGTTCACTGGGTTAGTCCCTCTCCTCCCCCACTGTGCTGGGTGCCCAATGTGTAGTTACATGTGTTGCAGACACTGCATTGATTGATTTGTGACTTTGCTGCAACCAGCTCCAGAGGGGAATCTAATGACACACAACTCCTGTCTCTGGTCCAAATGGCTTTTGTTAACCGCTGATGCTCAGAACAGAACTGTGTGTTGATGTCTCCCAGCTGTGAAATGGGAAATGCTGGGGGTTTGATCAACAGCAGGTTGATTTGGACCAAACGCAGAAGTGCAACACAATGATGTCCAGGAAATGTCCTGTGAAGGTCACGGTAAAATACTTAGAACACAGGAATCATCAGTGGGATGTCAAAGGCCTTCAGATCCCACATTACACAGATGCAGCTGTAAATAAACCTGCTCTCTCCTCATATGGCTTGCATGCATTTGCTCACATGAATTAGCAAGCGCAGCGGCTAATGCATGGAGTCCGATTACAACCTCTGAGCCGCGTCGCCTTTATCCCCCTATATGGAGCTTAATCTGTCCAAATCTGCCCCTTTGCTGCGCCCTCAATCTACAACAGAGACTAATTCCTCTTTAATCTAATGAGCTGCAAAAGGTGCAACAGACGCAGGTTCAGAATACCATGCATCAATGCACCTCATCACAACAGAGGGCGCAGCTACCGAGCCATGACGCCATCGGTTGTTAGCGGAGAAAGAAAGTCACTTCACGAGTAGACGCGCGGCAGCTTTTGATAGCTTCATGTCAATCATTGATTCCTACGGCAAGTGACATTTCCAGGTTGGGCTGCGTGGGTGGGCTGCTGTCAAAAGATGCTGAGAGAGGGGCGAGCAGCATCCCAGACATGACAGCGAGGGGAGGGGAGGGCGGCGGGCTTCCCTGCATACTTGTGAAACGCTGTGACGTGATTGACATGAGAGAACACAGCTGCCGCTGATTGATACAGGTGCACAGGAATGAGTGACGTCCCTCGGGTCAGCAGCGACGAATCACAGTTCGGGCTGAAGGTGCAACATGTTTTAAAGTCACAAACAACAGCTTTAATCTCTCGCCATCCACAAGTGTTTTATTCTGAAAAGCAAACACAGAAATTAATTTCTGTTTGCTTTTTTTTCCATTTTTGGATCAAATCCAGATCACAAACTACGAGGAGCAGGGCTTCAGTTAATGACAGATTACTTTTCCTGGTCTCCACTGACGTACGGTTGCGGAGGAAATTGACATTGGCAGGATTGATGTATCAGCGGTTGTAATTCACCTGGCATGATGCTCACACAGGTGAACGCACCAACGGCGAGGAGCACGTATGCGACATGACTTTAACGTCCTCGTCTATAAATGACCAAGCTGGGATCAGCGGCTGGCAATATGCCGCTGTCACCACTGCTGCCATCCCTTCCAACCCACGCCTGTGAGAGTACAGGGGGGGGCCCCTCTTGAAAAAGTCAAATGTCAGATGTTATCCATCCCGAGTCGTAGAGGCAGCAGGGCAACCACTGGGGGCTCAGGGGCCCAGTTCCTCAGCTGCTGACGGGGAAAAAAAAACAGGACTGAGCTTCTCTCACTTTGGAATGCAGCGATTTTCAACTGTCTATTTATTTTATATATCGACTCCAGAGTGGCACTCGCAGTTGGCAGGAGATTGTATGTCAGTAATGATGAAATTAAATATTCAAATGTGTCTTGTACATTCAGCATGTTGATTTAAGATACAAATTAATTGAATCATGCATAATAATGACTTATTTGAGCTGAATAAATTAGTTGTTACATCAATCAGACCGTCAACAGAAAGTTAATTAGGAACTATGTACTTCCCTCATTGATTAACCCGAGGAGCCTTGAACATTTATTATGTTAATACGTGACTTCTTTTTCTATATACTAGAATTGATACTGAGTGAAAACAACTAGTTTATATTCTTTTACAAGTACCTCATGTGATGCTGGCAGTATGCTTTCATCTTTCTACTGATCCATTTTAGTTTTATATTAAATTTGGACAATATTTGGACAGAAAATGTAATGTGGGCTGTTTCTTGACATCGCTACTCTATATGGAAAGTGTAACTGCTAACAGAAATACTTGCAGCTAATGATAATGACGCGATAACTAACGTCCATACAACAGTGTCCAGAATTCTCATGACTCAGCATAATTCATGAACGTTTTTTATAATTCATGAATTCATGAACGTGTGAACTAACATAGAAAGACTATAAAGGATGGAAATTATGCAACTTTTCCTGCCACAGCTGATTAAAGTCTTATGAGTAATTACTCCACAGCAGTGGCTCTCGGGAGCATTATGATAATACATTTAGAAAACAGGTGGATGCAAAGCACTTATGATAAGTTGGACTGACACCTTGTAGCGAGGCAAACTAGGCAGCGGCAAAACAAATTACTTCACACCTATCGCCTGCAGTTATTTTGGCAAGGTGCTTTGTACACACAGTATGCGTCTGTGTTGTCATAATACTGATGCATTACCAAAACACTGACTTCTCAAAACTTGATGAATGAACAATTAGATGAATTGGTTGGTCTGAAAATTGGGTTTGAGAGAGAAAGAGCGAGTGAGAGAGAGATGGGATTTCAGATAGCCCTGACAGCCAAGACAAATCAATACAAGTTAATTTAAGACTAGAGCTACCCTCTGCAAGCAGAAGGTGGGGGGTCGTGGTGAAAATATAGTAGAAAGACTCAGAATACAGTAAGAAATGTAAAGTGTAAAACGACCACGTGACGAGAGCAAGAGCAGAGCAACTCAACTTGCCAGTGATCTCTTGGAAACTCATACATGTCATATCTATATTTCATCACACTTCAAGTTTGTGCGTGCCACTGCGTGTGCGTATGCACGCTCGCCTGTGTGCGTCTCTTGAAATATTTATACAAAAAGAACCAAAGACACGATGTGGCTGTCTTTTAACAATCAGCCCCATTTTGCAGCCGCAACACATCTGGTTCGTTCTGAACTCAAGAGTCAAAACGTTACGCTGAAAAGATCATTCTGGATTTCAAATAGCACAAGCTAAACCCACAGAGGAAATGGGGAAACTGTACTGACAACAATTTCAACCATGGTCGTTCAAAACACAGTCACCTCCTTCTTTTAAGATCTTGATATTGAATAGCCGAGGATGATCCGATCATTTCTGCTGGTTGAATCCTCACAAATGAATAAAACGACTCCAGTATTCCCTCCTGCCACTGCTGCTCATGCCTGATGTGATGCACTGGAACTGCAGAAATGTAAAGTATCAACTAGTGCAAAAACCAGGCAGCACCAACACACATATTCTATTGTTTTGGGGTTTTTTTAAATTGAAACGTGGATCCGTCCTGCAACATAAGTGGAGGGCTGAAATACAACACAAAGTCAACACGAAACTGGGCAGGCTACATTGCTGCTATTGGGTCGACTCGATTATGATCTTTATTGCATTCTTATGGTAGGCTGCAAAGGTGGAATGTCAGATCTGTAAACACACGAGGCAGCAACAAGCAACCCACTTGAACAGCCCCCAGAATGTGGGATTGCAAAACACAGGCGACATCCACTTGTATTATGCAATGATGGGGGGGCGGGTGTCTAGGTAAGAAAAAAAAAAAAGGAGGGGGGGATAAAAACCAAAAGAAAAGAAAGTATGCTTGGTGGTGCATGCAAAATGAGGGGAAATCGCCGTCGGGTTCAATGCAATGGTTGTGCAATATGTGCATGCCCACTGTAAAGCGGTGTGCACTGTTATGCGAATCCAAATGCTAACGCATCTGTCACTGCTGGCTGAAAGCTAATGAAAACAGAGGACGGACACAAACGGCTGTGTCGCGGTCCTCAGGCGCAATGTGACACATTTCAAGCTGAATTCCTGCTGTGGTCTACTAACTGGAGTTACCCTCACTTCCTACTATACAGCTGCTGTCATGGCTCGGCTAACACCCTTCTTCCTCCATAGCAGCAGACTATTTCGACTGTATTTTGTCGCTGCTACGACCGTGAATTCCCCCTGAGTGTTGCTCAGTGGTTCGCTTGTCAAAATGATCCAGAATGAAAGTACACACTTACATTTCACCACCCTGTCCGTCGTAGATAACTTCGGTTCATCATTCGGCTTGTTTTCGGACATTTCCAGTGTGATATAATATTGAGATATAGCAGAAATAAGACTGAAAACGGTCCCTGCGTTGCTCCTGCCGAACAACTCTGGAGTCTCACCGAAAAAAGAGACCGCAGTGATCTCACTCGGTCCTGTCAGCGGCCAAAAATACTTGCAACAGGGTTCAGTTTCACTGCTGGTGCGGGAGAAGCTGCTGTCTGATTTACTGTTACTCTAGCAAGTTGACTGAACGCAGTGCGTGCATACGAACGTGCTACACTTTAAGACCCACCCCCAACTCCCACAGGCCTCCTCCTATTGGTGGAGAGCGAGAGACAGTCCCCTGTGCGCTCACTTTTATCAAAGGATCCTTGTCGATCCAGCCTCGGTGGAATTAATACATTAAAAATCTGTTTACAATAAGTGCGTTGCTTTGTGCGCGCAATAGTACAGACATGCAATTACAATTAGACAAAAAACAGAATACTTTAACCCGACGTATGCTCTCAGATGTGACTAAAATGTGACTGTACGTTTAACCACAAATTGCATCTTTCTTATAAAGAATGACATGGTTAAGGAAGAAAGGAATAGGGCTTTCTTATCAAACAGATGAGATGATTTTTTTCTTTTCTTTTCTGAATTAAAAAAATTAAAAATTAAAAATCTTGCAAGCATGAAATTTGCCCCTGACAGATGGATCATAGTTGCCTGAGGATGAACTGGGCCCTCACCCAGTAACAGGCACCCACCCTCAGCAAAATATATTAGCGCTGCACGGAACATTTTTCACTAATGCGTGGATGTGGATAACTTTCCATAAAGATGGCAGACCCCATTCATGCTCCCATGGTGATAAAGCATTTTAATCGAATTTGATTTTAATGGTTCCATGTTTATTCCTCTAGCTCCATCCGCTGGAAAAAGGTTGAAATTTTTGGAATTGATTGGATACACGCTCTTCTCTTCATGTTCCCCGGTATAGAAGTGTAATAAATCTGGTACATGGTGCCATCAGTTCGCATAATGCAAAACATAGCTTTCGCTTCTCATTTTCTTAACAGAGGACCAAGTGCTACTCAAAGGAAATGAATTGCAGGGGAAACTATTACTAAGTGAGATGAGGCACACGGTTCATAGGTGGTGACAGCTCCGGGTCAATACAGTGTTTTTGCACTCTGATTTTCATGTCCAAGTGCCTGTTCTGTACTTAACTGGTTCAAGCCCACCTTTAATTTGACAGAGGAGCTCTGTATGATGTTTATGTAACGTTACATGAATTCAATTAACGTTTACAGGATAGAGAAGATACTGAACTATATTTGACTGATGTTAAGGTTGTGCAAGCAACAGCTGGAGAGGCACCTCGGTGAAACAGGGTGCATCTGCAACACGTCCCCATCTGCTCAGCCAATTATCTGCTGCCTCCTTCCCTGCTATGCTGCACTTTATGAATGCACAAGGCCGAGGAGGGGGCTTGGATTTGTGCGTGTGTGCGCACGCGCTCTGGGGAAACATCTGATGCAAATTGACAGCCTTTCCTCTGTGGCCACTGATTACTCATTGCAAGCCATGCAAATTCAAGAGCTCCCTGAATCACATCGTTGCACTAATACAGTGAAGTGGTTCAGACCAGGATCTCACCGACAGTTATATTCTTACCACCACCACCCCGCTTCCTCTCCTCACACTCGATCCTGCAAACTGGCTCTGTTTGCTCCAGCCGTAATAGTGTTTAATGAGTTTGATGATTTAGTGAACAGACAGGTGAAAGAACATGACAAGTGCTTTGACATTTTACTTCTTTTTATCTGACATTCTGAGTATGTCAAAGACAATCGCGTCGTCTCAACTTCTTTTGTGTTAGAGGACGGGAGTGAGCGTCGACATCCACGGTAGGTGATGTGAGCTAAACGCTATCCACTTAGCATACTGATATACTGATGCATCTCCATTTCATTCATATTGAAAAGTCATCCAGGTACCTAGACCACACACTGATAGCAGCACATGATCACACACTCCCACCCTGATTGTGATGAATGTGTGTCATCTGCAGTCAGGACTCACCAAAGTCATTAGGATACATTGTCAAGGGACACAGCATCATAAACGGAACATTAAACAACTAGATCATCTAGGTCAGTGAGGTGTCACGACTGCCTGCAGAACTATAGTAGACCTACATCACGACTGACATCACACACTGTCACCATTAAAAAGACCACGTAGATACAGTTTGTGCATTATTGAGAGTGGTCCATCTTTCATGGGCGTTTCAGCCACTGAAGCAAATGTCAGCCCAGCGACACATCGATCATCAGGATCAGAGTAAACGTCAGAACAAATGGCGTCAACAGAAGACCACAGAGGCACGCATTAGATAGTAAATACTAAAACAGACAAAATTCCAGTGACACAGGGTTACCCGTAGCAACACCGTGTCTGGTGTTGAAATCTGAATTTGGCATCAGTGGTTTGAGAGCATCACGTTTATAACGAAATAGCTTTCAGAACATCAATAGTGTTTCTCAACCATCTAGATTTAGGATAAAGAACGCTAATTGTAAATATTTCCAGTAGAACACTTGCCAACATATCGTCTCATTCTCTCCACAATAAAAGTGATTCTCCGTCTTTAAATGTGTTTTGAGTAGTGACTCACTGTGGTGTAACTCAGTTACAGAAATTAGCTCATTGCCACCCCAATACTCTCTTCATCATCGATCCACCTCAAGCCATTAGGAAGACATGGAAAAGCAGAGGATAAATTGAATCAATGCTGTTCATGTGTGTGGCACAGTTAAGCTTCTGCTCTCTGGAAGCGGAGTGATGGCAGCGGTTCTGACTCTTCTGCTTTCAGACATGAGTGCTTGGACTGATTTAAGTGCAAACACTAGCAATGCTGAGAGAGGAGTGTGACTAAACAGCTTTTTTTAAAAAAACAACAACTGAAATCTGACTGTGGAACAAACCATTTTCAGGGAAATGACTGATCTTAAAATCACACGCATGTACAATTACACACTGTTTTGGAAACACTAGGTCACATGACCTACAGACTATTGCACTAAGCATTCTCCCTCCACCTTGGATAGACACACAATTAGAAGCTGGTTTGGGATTGCTAGGTCACATGACCTCAGTTTTTGTTCCACGGGCACATGCCTTACATAACTTTCCACTTAAAAACATCTGCTGAGTAATCTTTCTTTAAAGCCATCAGGGAAGCCCCGCACCCGGAGCTAATAACTCATTAAGCTCTATTGCACAAACACGCCATCTGGAAGTCGATGCAACAGTTCTGAGCTGATACTTTGTTTGAAATATGCTCACGCATCTCCCTTCTGCAGATCCTCCCACAAATATTACAACATAATGTTGTACCGCATGAAAGTGAATGATGCAGAAATGCACGATTTTAATGATTTTAAATAGACATCTCTGTTCCACCACAGGAGAACACCACCTTCTCCGCGTCGATGCGATTATACGCAGCACGCTCGGAATGTGCTCCGGTACCAAGGTGCACATTATCAAGTGAAGTCATCCGTTATTTCTTGATTCATTGTGTATAAGACTGATAGCTTCATCAGCTCCTCAGATTGATCCGTAACTCCGCTAAAAAGGGCACAACGATATGTTTCCAGGACAGACGGGTCAATATTGTGCCTCTAACCTGACGTTCTTTGAGTGCTCCAGTCAATGCTCACGTGGCTCGATGTTCATTTCAAGTGTTCATCTGATGCAGTGATCTTTGTGATAATCTAAACTGCGAAACTTCATCAGCAGAGCTCCATCACACATTCACTTTGATTGTTCGTATGGACTAAATGTCCCACAGAGGATGGCAGGAGTCACTGCTTCACATCTCTCCTTCATTTGCAAGTCTCCTCCACCTGCTGTGACAGATTTTCTCAGGCATTTTACCAAAATCCAATATCCGATGTTTTTTTTAGGCTTAATTATAATGAGCGTTATTAGACAAGCTGGGGCTGTCACCGCTGTTCAGGATTCTACAGCGTTCGGTGTTAGATGGGGAAAACAACACAATTGTCTCTTGCAGATGAGATCTCACAGCCGAGGGAACATTGTAAGGCCAGTGTATGGATTTAGTATAGTGCTTTATCAATAATAAACAGAATTGAAAGGTAGAGAGAGAGAGAGAGAATCTGTTTGTGTGTGGTGGTGGGGGGGGAGGGGGTGACCTGTGTGTCTTTACGTCTGGCCTGTGGTGTAGTCATTGGATGGATGGTAACCCCCCCGCCCACTCTCATCCTGAATACATCTGGCCTGCGCCTGTGAGGTTCCTAATGGAACACCTCCACAGAGACCGGAGAGGCCGTATTTGTTCATGCATACACAATGGCGGGTCATCTGCATACATTTAGACAATTAAATCCGCCAGTGAGGTTGAGATTTTCTCGCGTAATGGGGGCCATTTTCTCATGTTAGTATGGAAAACCTCTCAGTGCTCAACCTCCCATTCGGCAGTGGAGCTGCAGGAGTAAGAGCTGCACACTCGCCAATCACACTAATGAGAGGCAATCCAAATGTAATAGATCCCTCGCATGCATGCACATCTCTTTATTTGATAAAGCTAGAGGACACTCGTATCATAATGTTCTTTCCAATGCTAATTTCATTAGACAGTGAGGACATTATCATTATAAAGAAGACATGTTACACTCAGCGCCAAGATGGCAGGTTGGAAACAGCCTGGAAGAATCACAGACCTCAGAGGAGGCATCAACTGCCTGGCGAACATATTGCCCAGAAGCTGTGAGCCCCAGGTTTAGCCTCTGTGTGGGTAGCAATTTTTAAGGAGTGAAATAATAATAATTGTTGTTACCAGGACTGCAGCAGCCATCAGGAATCATTGCTTGCTTGCAAGAAAGAATGTGAAATACCACCTTCCCCGTCGTCAGTGTGAACTGACATAGTGAAACCACACATACTTTATGTCATCATCCAGTGTCTAACAGTGAATTCTTAAAATATTAAATATCATGACCCATGTTTATTTGGTGAACCACAACTGTGATTATAAATATGATGTCATAATCTATCAAAATACACATAAAAATATTTAAACGTTGAATCATACTGGTATCTCTATGAAACAGATATTTCTATCACATCTATGATGATGATAATCAACATTTTCTCTGTTTATGATTATCACAAATAATATTACACAGGACTGTATACTCAGAAATATGATGAAATATGGTATACATCTAAAAAAATTAAATATCATTAAATATTAAATATGATCTAACGCATTTTGAGAGAAATAGTATATCATGATGTAAAATGTGCTTAATGAATGAAATTCCCTTTTTTAAAAAAAACAAAACATATTAGCCTCAAGTGCAGATGCTTGAGGAATGAAGACAGCAACACACGACATACAGTGTTCTTTACAGTCAGTCATCCTGTCAGGTGAAGAATTGGATTGTGGCCACTTTAGTAAACACTTTGCCGGTGGGAGAAGTGACAGCAGTCGTCTCCTTCCTGTGCAGTCTGTGAAGTCCCGCCCTTCTCGGATCTCTTTCTTCTGATTGGCTCCGTGTCTAGACCTGACCAATCAAACAAATGACAGCTCCGAGTATCAGCCAATTAAAGACAGAGTAGGGTGGTTCCTCGCCCTGGCCCAGTGTGTGTGGGAGGAAAACACAGGACCGGATTGGTTCATTTCCAGATGCACAATTTAGTCTGTATTACGACTGCGTGAAATACAGCTGTTTGAGTAAATGGGAAGTGACAGTTTACAGGCAGAACACGAACGATAACAGACCAGGCTAACAGGTGCTAACACAGGCTAACAAAAGTAATGTCACATTAAGAAATTTCTGAGGTACTTAAATATTATGAATGCTGTACTTAAATATTGAGCAAAGGTAATTTTTCCCACGGCCAACAAAAATGTGTGTTGATTTAATTTGAACTGATCCTTTAATGCTTTTCATCAGTCGGATGTGTTACATCCAACGCAGCATCACACTGCTCAATCAGTCACATGCACATCTTTTATTTCCCGTGTTCCTTCACAGTACAAACTTTGTGTGATGCACTGGATGGCGTATTCCCCCTACAGGGAAACGGAGGCACTCGAACATCTGTCGCAAATGTATTTATCCCCCTAGCAACTCTGCTAATTGAGAGTGACTGCAGATGGAGAGAGGTTTGATCGGTTTGCTCCAGTGAGTCAGAGTTCTCGCTCTGAGTCGACTGGGGAGCGGTGGAGTCAAACCGAGGTTCTCCCACAGGGACCTCGGCGAGCCTGTATTCGTAACCTACCTGACGGTTTCTACATCCACAACATTTCTTTGCGGTTCGGTTGAAGGGTAATTAAAGTTCACTTTGACAGCTACTGTAAAAACTATACTGGGCCTGTGTGTGAGTCATCAATACTGGGTGGGTTTTTATTCTTTCAATTTCATTAACTCAGACGCACTGCACCCTCTCACCCCCCCCCCCCCCCAAACTCTAATTAATCAACCCATGATGCATCAGTGATTTGTGCAGCAGCACTCTGTCGATAAATCTTAGAGGGATAGATCCCCTGCTTCAAACACACGCTGAATCACTCAAAGGGCCTGTGTCACATTCACTCGTCCGCTCTGGCACCACACTTCTTTGTTAATTAGCTGTGAACTGCTCCGCAGGGGAAAACTGAATAATTCAGGGGGAGCATAACTAGAATACAAATATAGAAAATGCTCTGCAGTTAGCTACGATGTTTATGTCCTCTGGTGCAGTATCGCACTTGTTCATGTTAATTACCAGTACAATCAGACACTGTGCTTATTTAATATTTTAGTCTTGGGCTACATTTTTGGCTGAGTGTCACTTGGCATTTCCATGGAACCTCCGGTCCCATTAAGACTCTAATGTGTGTCCTCAGATACACAAACAAGCTCCATAAACAGGAATTATCGTGAGACTGTAACCGTTATGGAAAATCCACTAAGTACTAAGTATTCAACAAATTGCACAGATCTGTTTATCATATGAATTCAGATGAGTTGATGAGCTGATTCTCTCCAAACATCCACACTTTACAGGGGATTAGGGCTGGAATCCATACACCATAGAAAACAAAGATGTTCATATTTTAATGGGTAAATGCAGTATTACTGGGGTGTGAAATGTTTGCTGGCTGAGAAAACAACATGTTATTTCCTCCACGCCAGGAATACAATCGACAGATTTGCTTCAGAGAACACTCGGGCTAAGTGACGGGCTCAGTGTTACTCTCTTCAGTGCGTGTGCGGCGTTATCTAGGAAACCACTATGTCAAAAGGCAGCGAGCACGTCAGCGCCGAGAGCCGAGGCAGGCGAGAGAAGCAAACTTACAATTTCACTCCTCATCCCAAAACCTCAGCTAATAAAACGTCACGCCTGCTGTTGGGTTCACAGGCGCGCGGCTCCTGCAGTCACACACATCTGTAATATTGATTTAGAATTCCTGGTTAGTAAACAACCACACCAACACCGCCGGAGGCACAAATCACACAATGTCATGCTCCGACAACTGAATATTCAGGCTTTGGCGTAAATTAGCCCACCTGTTGGGTAGTAATGCATTCATAGCAGCCAGTAAGTAATTTCCATCACTTTCCAGTGGAATATTGTAATTCAGTCTGGAGTGGCTGTGTTGCTTGGAAACTGCACACAGATCTCGTTGGATTATATCGTGGCTATCAAAGTGAGCTGTATCTCATATATTGAGCAAAGATTTGTATTATTCACCAGGAGTCGTGTGATTCCATTCAGAACATCATCCTCTTATGTTGACAAAGGATACAAATATAATCCTCTGCCATTATTCGACGTATTACGGTCGTGCTATTTGTCGTAATCTGTTTGGATGAAAAAACCTACAATGCAGCCCTGCAGCCTATTTGCTTTGAACGTCATAATAGCCGATGCACATTCGGCTCCAGTGTTCTGTCGGAGTAGAAAGTAGAAAAGGAATGGCCCCTCCTCACGTTCTTCATGTCAGAGGTAAATCAAGGGCTCAGTCTAATTGCTGTGCAGTCTAAAAGACCAAGACACAGCACTTGAATCTCTCACTAAATAATATGTTTGGACTGCAAGAGGAAGAGCGTGTGATTTCATAATGACCCCGATCTTACCCCGTCTGTCCCTCAGCCTGCCATTAGCCCGTGGACCGACTCTGCAGGCAGGGTTTCACCGCACCTCTCTGATTCCGGCTCCAGCGCTCAAATCGCTTTTCCACATGCTGGGACGAGACAGAGCAGGACACTTCACTGTCAACGGTCACATTGGATTTGTACAATACACCACAACAGTCATCATTGCCATCTAACTATTTCAGCTCATTTCACAGCATCACAGTTTGTGTCCCTTTGTTGCAGAACATCCTCAAGCCTGACAAGAGCCCCGGCGATGCCAGTGTGTACGCCACGATGTGCACAGCAGGTGAGTAAAGGAAGGAGTACAAAAGGAGGCCGGTAATAGAATTGTTTTTCGCTCAGCATATCATTAAGCTGGGTCGCTCTTCATTTCCGACCGCTGAACATTTCCCCTCGCTGATGGGCACACCATGCAGCGGTGCTTCCTGCGAAATGACAAAAACAACATTCAGAACTTCATCGTGACATTAGACGACAATAAAGACTTTTCACGTTAGGGGATCTTTCCACCAGTGACGCACAGAAAGCGCAACAAGGAGGAGGAGGAGGAGGAGGGAGAGGAGGGAGAGGAGGAGGGAGAGGATCCCTCTGCACCACTGGGGGTGAATGAGGAACATGACACCACCCTGACCTCCAAAAAAACAGCTGCTGTTTGCAATCGTCCACCAGTTGTCACAACCTGAACACACTCAACAAAAAAGGGAGGTTTGATCCTTTTTATCAAGCGAGGTATTCACAAATATGTGGATGTAAAAAGAGCAGTGAGCTATGTGCAGTATGCTCAGGGGTGGGTGGGCGGGGGGGGGGGCATGTGGGAAGGAGGAAGTGCCTGGAATGTGCATCGCCATTGTGGATGGAGTGGTGCCGACTACACCACAGTGTTTTTGTTTTTTTTTTTCTTATTTTGTGTGTGAGACAGTTTGTTTTGATCCCATGAGCCACAAGAACATGGTCGCAAAACTAACAAAAGCGAGGAAGGAGCTCGCATCGACAGCCCACAGGCCCTAACTGTTCAATTTCACAGCCGTGAATATTTCATGAAGATTAAACCTCCAAAAGCGACTTGTATTATTAAGGCTTATAAATCATTCAAACAGCTGTGATTTCTTTTTTTCCTCTTGCAAATGCAAACATGCGTCCTGCAGATAATATTCCATCGGCCTCTCGCTAACCATCACTTCCACATTCACAACACACAGAAAGAGAGAAGGTCTGTGCAGCGGGGCCTCTTATTTTTCAACGAAGACAGCTTGTATCCATTGAACCTCGAAGCGCGGTGGGACTCATAAAGCTAAGAAATAAAAAAAAAAGAAAAAAAGAAAAGAAATTCAATTCACCGTAGAACTCGACCGATCGACTCCGCATCCAAACTATCTCCTCTGGAGAGGGAACCACCGGGCTGCCATCTGCAACCAATCTTGGCCAGGCCAAGGCCAAGTCAGCCAGAATAAGTCATTACACATGTTTTCCATCGTCCTTGTCCCCATACGAGAAAAAGCCGAGGGATTTTGAGGTTTCCATCCATTGAGACAGCGGAGCTTCAAACCGCACACGGATCACATTCTGCTCTGCCGCAGTGAAAGATTTGAGAGGAGAGATGAGGATTAGACGAGGGGCCGGTTATTGGACAACACGGCACAAGTGGAAATAATGAGTGTTCTTTTGTTCGCAGACTTATCCCCTGATATGTGAATGAAATTCTGCCCTGTGGGAGGGAATTACAGCTGGTGTAAACTGTTGCAATACTGAGGGAAAGTCAAGTCACGTGATCAAGAACGCCACTGACAGTATTCAGTTTGGACTGGGACAACAGTGAAGGAGGAGGAAGAAGAGGAGTCATGGAGGAGCTCGGGGGGACGTGGATTATCTTCAGGCAGTGGGCCTCAATCACACTCCGATGTTACTCAAACCGATGTGGCTTTTCATGCAGTCAAGAACTCTCACCACACTGGTTCTCTCCGAGGCGCTGTGGTATGTTTTATTTTAAGCCAATTGTGCCATCTTGTGGAAAATTAGCTCAAATACAGGAATGCATTTTTTTGGTGCGCACGGGATCATATCATATGTTGTGCGCACAGGACAATTATCTTGTGTACCTAAGGTAAAATGACACTTAATGGGACTTTGGGGGCTACACAAGTGACAGATCTGCTTGTTTCCTTCCCTCTCATCAGGTGAGAGCCAGGAGAAGGTGAACAGAGCTGAAATAAGTTCACACAGATCAAACGGTCGCAGCAGAGGCCGACCTGCTCTCCACCTGACACAGCTGCTCTACAAAGTCTAAAATGATTTCTTCTCTGCATCTTGTTCCTTTCTGACACGACAAGAACTGAACTCAGCAGACGAACCGACACGCTCCGAGACCCAGAGACGGTTAAAGCTCAGGGAAGCAGCTGGTAAATACGCTCTGCAGGTTTTCTCCCCCAGACACGACGAGTGCTTCAATCTCCTCGTCCGCCCAGAGGCCTCCGCCTCCGCCTGCGCTTCAGACAGACATGTTTGATTGTTTGTCACCTGCTGGGAATCTTCATTTTCAAGCGCTGTGATTTGCAACTTGCCATCTATTCTCAATCGGTTTGACGCTCACATGGCGGCAACCAGCGAGTCCACATCTCAGCCAGTGTCTCGTCCCTCAGTCTGTGCAAACAGTCAACACGCCTCACTTCAATTTGCAATCTACAGCAGCGCAGTTTATGGCCAGAATGGTCCGGAATACCAAAAAAGAAAAAAGAAGAAGAAGAAGAAGAAGAAAAAAAAAAAGCAGGATCAGAATGGATCTTTGCAGCTCAGGTTTTAGCAGTTTGATGTATCACCACTGGCCGTTCGAGGGAGAATTATTATGTAAACTAACTCGTGTCTCTTAGAGAGGCATTAGGAACGGAGCAGGCAGGAAATGGTGCTGCGTAAATCTGCTTGTTTAACGTATAACAGCTGGACTTTTATTGGCCAAAGATTTTTGCTTACTAATCACAGTTTCCTGCTGGTTGCTATAACTCAATTACGCATTCTCCGATGTGAAATCAGTTAAAACTGCGGCGATCCCCATGGAAAAGTGTCTCTAAAGCAGTAATGGGCTCACAAACGGTAAAGAAAAGCAGATTTGAACACAGTTTGGTGCCAGGCAGATTACAACAGAGGGGCAACGATCATACCAGCGCGGTCATGCAGAGCTGCTTTGCCGTGTCGTCAGCGACACTGAGTGACAGGTCCATGGATCATCACAGTCACCCAGAAAATTACTTAGCATCCTCATGACTAAGTGACGTTACACATGTGCTCAGGAAAATCAAATTACCAACCAATGGGCTCCGTGAAACGCCATCTGGACTGAGTTTATGCCCTGTCTTTCCTTGTTTCCGCCTTATTCCAAGCAGTTTAATTTGTGATATTATATATGAACTGCAGCTTGTTAACTTGTCGCCACATGTGTGATGAATATCTCCGACCGCCTGGGAGCACTTCCATTTTCCCCAGATTTCTCGACCAAGTCACGGAGCAACACGTGTTTATTATGTTGTTTGTGGACTAGAAGACGACGTGTCCTCCGCCTGTGGTGAAACAGGAAACTGCTGCAGCTGGTTGATCCCTGCAGAAGGTGCAGACTGTTCCCTTGCAGGACGTCAGCAGCTGGAAGGGAGCGCAGAAGGCCATGGAGGCCATCCAACAGGGGGCGCCGCTGTCTCAGTGGACTGAAAACGTGAGCAAAGCCTCAAAAAACAACAACATCGCTGAGTGATTCTACTTTTAAAAGGTAGTTACTTCACGTCTTACAGTGTACAGCTGTTTTGAACATCAACCGACCACCATATTGATTGTATTTCCCTGTACAGAAAAGGAGAAAGTCACAATGACGCCACACAAATCATTTGTGCGTTATCTACCAATGCGTAAGCACAAAAACAAACTGAAATACCGTCAACAATGGACGGCAGATTGAGTCTGCTGAGAAACTCCGATGATGCTCAGGAGAAGAACAAATAGGACCGACAGCAGTTAAACGGTTCCTTTGTAATGACTTCATACTGTAAATGGTTTTGTAACTCTTCTCCCTCCTCCCAGATGAAATCAACATCATTCATCAGATGCCAAGTGAGTATTTAAAAATGTGCGCAGAGAAAATTTACGTTGGTGTGCCTGTGTAGTTTCTTCAAACCCAGATGCAGCGGTGGGGGATTAATCCTCAGGGAAGTCTTCTTCAAACAAATCCCCAGTGCTGAGTTTCACTTGCACTAAACAGAAACCTTTTATTTCTTTTCACTGAACAATTCTCTGCTCAGCTTTGGGTAATTCCCCCCAGATGCTCCAGAAGGAAACAAGAAGATGAGAATTTTCTTTTTTTTAAATACAACAAACTACTCAAAGCACATATGACTCTTGTTCATATGAGCTTCGCAGAAGAAACAGAAGCAGAAAATTGTAAAGTGACGGACAGAATTATTTTCTTTGGCAATCTGACATAAAGAGGAAGAAAAGGCTGGAAACTCATTGGTTCAGCTGCAGATACAGCTTCATCCACATTTACACACATAAACATGAATTACATTTTTTTTCCATTTATTGTAGAGTCAGCCATAGTTTGCTTTATTACATAAGCTAGTGCGTCTTTGACACAGAGTGATGTTGTTTGTCCTGCGATGTTGAAGTGTGTTTTAGACAAAGGGAGGAAATTTAACAGCATGTTCTCGGAGGCCGAAAAATCAGCTCCCCCCATTGCCACAAGAGGGCGCTGCTTCTCTGAGTACGTCTACCAAGGCACGGCAGCACCTGCTGACCTCCCAGACTGATTTGTCTGTTGGTGGGTCTGTTAAAAGTCAAAAGTGTTCAGTTGAATCACAAGTAGTGCTCGGCTCGCTGGGACAAGAAGAAATGCTCATGTGAAAAACAGTCGATAAAGAATTCCTGGATAAACTCTTATTGTATATACTTGTCAAAAATCTAAATTTGCTGTCAACTGTTCAGGAATTGGCAGCGAAACACACACTCTGTCTGTCGCACACACAGATAGCGGTTTGTTGGTGCAGCCCAGTCGGTTCCTGAATGAATGAATAAGAGCTGCATGGGGAATTCAGTGAATGCGCGGCTAAATCCGAGCTCAGTCTTGAAACCCAGGCAGAAGCTGAGCCCAGTGCCAACAAAGCAGCTGGGTACACGCCGGGCACATTTTTCTGTTCGATCATGCTCTTTGTGAATATGTATTAACGCCGTCCCTACTTAGACCTGCCAGTTAGCCTTTGGAGATGATCCGGCTTCGGGACCCCATGGCAGTTTGAGGCATATGTTTGCCCGTCACCTGCTGAGTGTGTTCCAGCTCCTGCGTCAGGCCACCAAGACGGAGCTGGGTTCACTGTGAACTGCAGCGCCGCCATGAGAAATGATTCCCCGGTCGCAAGAGGGAGAACTTCAGTGGCATGTGTCGCCCACCACAAACATGCTTGTGTACGTGGGCAACACATCAAAAGATCCATGATCAAAGATTCAGTGTCTGGAAACCTCATACTGTACGAGCATTGTGAGAGGAGCCTGACATGGAAACGCAGATTAATATGGAATATGTAAATATGTTCTTCCAAACGGGATCATAATTAATGCAACACGTGCATGCAAGTAAATCCAATGACACACTTGGAAAAAAGAAAAAAAAAGGTCATCAGTTTCTCTGATGTTCTCGTCGGTATGTGAACGTCATCAAACTTTAAAAACACGACTGAATATTAAAATGTATTTGTGTTTAAACAGTCTCGTTGTAAACTACAGTCACAATCAAATGTCAAAGGTCATCATTACGGTGAATTTTACACGCCCACACGCCCA
>JBBMJM010191661.1:0-19938 GCA_037832705.1 Centriscus cristatus | reverse complement strand
TTTTTTTTTTTATTATTTAACGTTCTAGAAAAAAAGGATTCGGATTAAATTTAACGAAATTGAGATTTGCATTACATTATTAAATATTTTCTAAAAAACGACTGGGCATGAGGAAAACATTTGTTATACTTTTGAATATGAGGATTTCCATGGCACAAAGCGTTTATCAGAAATGTCAGATACATCACCCTTTAGTAATACAACAGATTAGCATAAATGCAGCAGCTATGAATATTTGCATCCATGAGATCTTTGTTGTTCTACCCCTGTCAGACCCAACTCTGTTTCATGTATTTGTCACATCATAACAAAAATAGAAAGACTAATGTGGAATTAGCGGTGATCTGTACGTTTCCCATTTCCACTTTCTTTGCACTGAAGAAGAAAAAAAAATCCCCTCCAGCCTCAGTAGTATGGAATTAGAACAAACACGACAAACAGATGCCGCAGTCTTCCTTTTAACTGTGATATTCTTCTCTCTCTGAGGAGTCCTTTGTGCAGCTGACGGTTTTGTAGTTTGCTTGGCTTTTGATAAAGCCTCCTGCTCTTGCTCAGCCAAAGCTGGAGCTTCACCACAAGGTTCTCAGATGGGAATAGACTCACTTGCTGCTCCATGTGCGCCCATATTACCACCCACCCCTACCCCCATGCACGCGCACACACACACACTTTTTTAGGTTCTATATTTCTATAACTCAGCCTCAAGGCATCAGACTGTGTCCGACTGCACTTCACACACATCTACTCTTCATGTATCACAGCAGACCTAATATTTTAAAGTAAGACATGGGAACACATGTATTTCCTCAATAAATGTAGCCATTAACACCACAAAAGGAGAACAAAGTGTTTCTTTGCGAGACTGAATTCATGTCTGATGGGCTCTCATATTCACAGTCGCTTCCTGTGGTGGGGAAAGACTCGATAATTGACATTCACTTTACAGTGTGTCTACATCTGTGAATGGTAACGGATGTGGGTTTTCATCTTGATTTCTTCAGGGAATAGATGAACTTTCATTAACCATTGCCAGTGTTTTCTTTTGATCACTATTGGACCACCGAAACAAGTGCAACACCTTCCAACAGGCGAAGGTGTCTTCTTCAGTTTTGTGCTTGTTCTCAGCGGCAAATAAAATACATGCCTGGTTTTTACTCTGCATACAAAAGTGTAAAGGTTCTACTTTGTTGTTTACTGCAATAACTGCAAGCGTTGGTCCTTCACCTTCTTCTGCCTATGTGAGTGTACATCTTCATCAATGCACGTGAGCATGTGTTCAGTTCCCATCCTTGGGGGCCATATTGATCCAACCCAGGTAAGTCCTGCACATACATAATCAAACCCCACTGCTATCTGCCGCCCTAATCAATAGCTATTTCAACAGCAGAGCTCCCAAGCATCAATGCCTTTGAATGAAAACCTGCAATATATACATCGGACCCTTTTGTTATGACAATGCCCATTTGACCATGATCATAGCTAGAGCTGAAATTGATTTGGGCCAAGTTCACGAGGAGGTGACTTCAGTTACACCAATTAACTGAGTTAAGTTGTTGTATTCTTATAGCCAAGGGAGTGCAAGATTGATTTCAACACAATAACCAAAAGTGTCCAAACGGTCTATATTTAAGTTTCAGTATATGTGGCCATAAAAAGCTCCGATGTCAGAGATGAGACGAGCCAGCAAAAAAGTAGCAGCTAGCAGCCAGGAATAACGATGTGCTCGGTCAACATACGTTGTCATCCTGGAGGGAGAGAGTGATCCAATGCTGGCTGATAGAAGTCCTTTGATTTAATCTATGAACCCAACATTTATCTAACCAAACAATTAGCTGCTACATTAGTTTGATTGCATCCATTCCATTCCTTGGACATAAATGTGGACATTAAATGTGACCTTTGCGCACATGTGCCTTACAGACATGGCCTGCTGTGAGTGCGCGCAGACCTCTGCAGAGTCCATTCCATGTCTCTACCCCAGAATGTTTGGGGCTTGATTGTCTTTTCCATCATTCCTTCCCTTCTATCATCCATAAAGGGTTGAATCAAGAAAAAAATGGTGATATCTGTCTGCATTGACATACATAGACTGCTTCACCCCTCTTGCAAACCATTGGTCTATACTGTTCACAATATATCCTCAAAATCTTTTTTTCTGTGGGTGTAGCACATCTGATCGAAAGGCTATGTGATTGCTAGACCCTCTATGTGACTTTTGTTTCCCTTGTACATTAACAAGGGCCAATGTCAGGATGAGGGCAGACAGACACATCTGTAGGTTTGAGGATGACACTGTAGTTTTTCTCCTTAGTGATGATGATGATGCCAACATGGCCTAGTACTGTATGACTTTGGAGCCAGGTGAAAACACTCCTCCTTGGTTATCAATGTTTCAAAAACCAAAGACCATTGTGATTTCAGGAGGACATCTTCCTCTGTCGCTCCTTCACAAATTGATGACCAGGCTGTCGAAGTAGTGCATCATCACAAGAACCTGGGGCGAATTATTGATGATACTTTCACTCTCCACACCAACACAGATCTTGGGAGCAGAAAGGCTCAACAGTGAATGTACTTTTACTGTAAAGGCAAGAGTTTTATCATCTTTAGCCAGTTGTATTATGAAAGTCAGACTCTTTGTGCTGCTCGGATTCTCAACAACACTTTTCTCATCTTTCTCATATCTCATACATCTGTTTAGTCAGTTTCAGCTTTTTTTTTTTTATTTTTTTTTGCTAAAAATAAGAACTGGAATAAATCACAAGAATGTGCAGCAAAATTGACAGAAATGACCTGGATGACCTCTCGTGTTTATTCAGAACCAGAGCTACCAGTGTGAAAGGATTACACCCGGTCGCATCTGGTGATTCATAATGTGGAGGCTCCTCACTCATTCAGTTTCCTCTTTGTAGGAACATTCCACTCAAGAACCCTCACTGTTTTTATACATGATTCAGTGTTTCTGCTCACCGTAGGGCTCACGACAAAAACAGGTTTAATGTTTCTCGGTGTGCCGTGTCGTAGTGAGGACATTTATGCTGCTACTGAAGCTCTGCATGTTCTGCAGTGCCTCTGCATTGCATCTGACGAGTGTTGCTATAACTGTGTTGTATTTGTATTTTAGGTTGCCAATCAGCATCTGGCCAGGGACTACAGCTGGAAATTAACCTCCACAGGTAAAGCTGCCCTATTGACCGTAGTTCTCCTTAGGCCACAGCCAATCGATGGGGATTGTCCATGAAAGTATAAATAAGCTAAATTTAACTGAACAGCTTGTGTGGCGTAGTTAACTGAAAGTGTAAAAACTGAATAATCAAGACACAGACAAATATTTCAAACTGCTACTAAGAAAAATTATCCATGTTGACGGTAAAGGCTGAGTGAGATCCAGCAGATCCTCACCCTTCAGGGAGAAGAAACAAATTGTCACATGTATTGTGTACTTCTCCCAAAACGCAGATCCTCCTTTACATTAATCACCCATCTCAGGGTACAAAAGCTCTGACTGTGGACATGGGCTGAAAGCTGGCTCGACATAGACACTCTGGCACAAGACGAGGTTGATATGATTTGAGCACACGGAGGTAAAAGGGCAAAGGTGGAGACAATCAGTAATCAAGGCAGACGCTCAGCTGACACATGAGGAGCGACAAGAGATCTGAAGTGAGACAAGATAAAAAAAAACAAGACAACACAAGCCATACCACGATGTGACGTGCACAATCAGAGACAGAAACAAACAACAAATGTTACAAACATTCAATGTTGAGTTAGTAGGGCTGAGGTTGGTCAAAGTACGGACACAAACAAACTCTACTGGGGTTGGGGAGTTCAGCAGGAGAGGAGTGACCACGAGATGAGAAACAGAAATTAGTACATATGAACACGACAGCCATGAAGTAAATTACTCACTGGTGATCTGAGCGACCTCAACACTATTAGTGTGACAGACGAGACAGTGAGGGAGACAGGAGCTCCCGAGCTACTGGTGATGAGTTGAGTGGAGCCAGCTGATGGGTAAACCGGAGGGAAGGTGAACGAGGCCACGTCCCTGGTCATACGAGACAGAGCCGGGGGGCAACGGGGCAAAATAATGAGCCGTCACAGCCAGAGCTGTGGCGCACTGATATGTGATCATTTCAACACCTTGATTTGTGACAGATTTTTCTCCTTTTGCTTGTTTGTGCATGCGTGCGTCTCAGTTTTGGTCTGTGCTGAACGACGACACACAGGCCAAAAGCATCTGTGACATTGATGGGAAACGGAATTACTATTCAGATTTTGGAACGTTAAACAAGTAGTTCGGAAAGGAAGAAAATTTGTGACATAATGTCGCTCACAGACTCCGTGACTGTGAGCGGAGAGGCCTACGTGTCGGCAGTCAGAGCTTTCACTGTTAAGTGCACGGCCATGTTGTAGTTTCCTGTAGTTTCCTCCCATGATCCTTGCACATTTTTCTGTCACGTGTCAGTGCCAGTGCACACAGCAGAATCAGCACGGTCATAATATTTTAGTTTTGCACTCCTGCGTCTTACACATGTCCACTTGGAGTCTATGCGGGACCTCTGCCGAATCCACACAGGTACATTTGTGTCTTCATCAGACAATTCGGTTCTCTTTTGTGTCTTGCTGTCCTCTTAAGAAACGAATGTTTCACATTAATAAAAATACACAATACAACACTCTGTATCAATACTCTGACAGCAAAGAAATAGTTTAAATGAACTGAACCGAATTGAGGACAAACGAGAAAATGGACAAAATCCCCTGGTGATGCTACGTCTAACCCCGCTATTACTGAGTGATGAACAAAGACAAGATGCTATTTGGAATTTACTTTTCTTTTTGATCTGATTGTCTGCAACTGTATCGTACAGCGATTTCCTAGAGTTTCATCATCATTGTTTCAACATTTTCCTTGCCTGTTTTGGGTCTCAACCCCTAAAAACCTGACTCATATGCAAAATGTGACCTCACAGAAAAAAGCAATATCCCTTGAATAAATAAATATAGGTTTTACAAAACTGTACAATTTCTCAAGAGGTGAAAGATTATCTCATTGCAGCAAATTGTCGCAGCTCACATATCCTCAGAGCGTCGCTGTCGTAATGCACGGAGGTGGCTACGCACAAAGTAGGATTGGCGTTGCACATGAAGTGCTTTGCTCAGACTATCAACATTGCTACTCAACTGCTCTTGTGTAGCGCGTGTCACTCGTTTGCGCGGGTGGGTGAGATAAATGCCCCCCCCCCCAGTTCAAAAAAGTTTTATTCTTTGTGAAGTCAACTGAGGGATAAAGGCATTTGTGAGTAACTGAATGAAAACTGAACATTAAAGTTACTGAAGTTGACTCCCATGATTAAAAATAGGACAGGAAACAAAAGTACACACCCTGTAGATTATTACTGTTCACTTAACAGAGAACCACAGTTCAGTACATTTCAACTACCTAGAAGTAGAAAAAAAAAAAAAAAAGTGGGACAGAAATGTGATAAGTGAGTCTTCTACCTACATTATTTGTGTTCCTTTTCTTCATTATGGTCTCTTTTATGAGTATTGTAAAATGAATCAGTCTCACTCAATGCCCATCACAATGTGAAGACGCTTCACAAGAAAATGTTTGAAAAACACAATTGCGACAACAAAACATTCATTATTACTGTTCCTCAGTGTCCCCGAGATGTGCATGGACAGTGGATGGAGCACGGAGGGAGAGTCGGCCCTCACACTTACTGTGCTGTAAGAATATAGAACACATTTGTGTTCTATTTAACCTGCTAGGTATGAAATGATGGTGTGTCAACCATTTTTCAAATTAAAACCAGCAAGCGATGACAGAACATTGTCAGGTAACAATTTCACACAAGGCGATTTGAGTGAAGCACTTGATGCAAACAACATACTTTTACAAATTAACAAGAGTTCATAAATCCACTCACATAGCTTGCCCTTGGAAGTGGTTTTCTAGTTGTTTGTTGTTTAGCCGCTTTCATTGTCCTCTTGGCTACTCTCCATCACCTAAAGACAAAAGTAGGCAGGGGGGTACAAAAAACAAAAGATTTATTTGTGAGCCAATTTCTGTTGTATTTTACTACAGACAAGCCAATACCCATAGAACAAGAGTCTACAACAATAACATTATGCACCAAAAAATACAAAATACAAAAAGCCTGTATTCATGTACATTTGTTTTGATTTGTGGTGATTTTACTTGGAGACACCACATAAATTGGTCTGAATCATCCCTTCGGACTTCAGATGAATCTTATGCCCACCAAGTCAAACGACTAAATGCACGCATGGTTCCTGCCCTCAGACACCCAGGACTCTTTCCTAATGCAGCACCCCATATGTAGTGAAGATGTGACACATCTTCACTACAGATTTGTTTTGTTTTGTTGATGCAATGCCCAATATAATTCTTGATTTGGGTCGATTTCAGATAGTGTTCCACATGAATTTGCACTAACTTGATAAACATTCAGTCATGTTGATTTTAATAGTTTTTTGCCCAGAACGCACTCGAAACACCAGCTAGTCATTCTGTATATGACCACTTTTGCAAAAATGCCCACGAGGGTTGTTGTTCGTGACAACAGTTGTATGACTGAAATGACCGACGCTGCTGAAACTCATTTATAAAGTGGGCAAACAAAACTGTCCTAAAGGTGGAAAAATATACAACTAATTTCCCCAATCTCACTTTGCTCAGTGCTCAAATCCTTTACAATCCAGTTGATGTGCTCAACTGCTTCTGAAGTAAGTGGCATGAAAGAAAACTATCCTCTCCCAACGCCACGCATAAGCACCTCAAGTGAGAGCTGTTAGTGTTGTGAGTGAAGGGTTTAAGTCTGCTCCTTTGACAGGTTTAAAGCCGGTCATCCAATCTTAATCCTGTGGGCAAAATGCTCTCTTGCAAAGGATTCAGTCATCTGCTTTCAACCTCTGACACCGACAAAAAATATACATTTAAACACCTATTGTGTTTCCACTCTGTTTGGACACAGTGTTTTTTTATATATTTTTTTTTAATTTTTCAACATAAAAACTGTAACATTCTACAACCATGAGGTGTTCATGAACGTTGACGTTGACCGAACAGTTGGTGTCGTCCTATGGTAAACCAAATACAAATACCAATAAAGTGATTGAGCACCACAACAGAAGTTATATAAAATACACATATACATAATATTTTCTGTCACATGGGAGTTATATATATTTAGATTGCCATCATTTTGTTTAAACTTTCTTTCAATCTACATTCTCAGATTCAGCTAGAACATCTCATGAATGCACAGCTTCAGTTGGAATCAAACGCTGTAGTGGACTACCATGAATAAAAATGTATCTCAAACTTTGGTGCTAAGTATTCTTAACATTGTAAGTCTCCAGTCTCAAAGGAATCTGACAAAATCTGGTGTTTTCTTCTCTTGCTTTCCTAATAGGTCTCTTGGGCCCTCCAACCAAGAAGAAAATGGAAACTGATAATTTGTAAGTTATGCATAGACAGGAGACTAAGACACACCTCCCTAATGCTGATACTTTTTTCTCAAGATATTCTGGGTTTATTTAGTTCTTTTTAGTCAAACCCTCTGCCATGGTCATATACATTTGTTCCTCAGCTCTGTAGACACCGAAATAAGTAAATTGTTTCCTGACAAACACTCACACTGGCCTGTACTTACAGCATGTGGTTAAACGTACTCTCCAAAATGATGCATCATCAGATCGTGTGAGTCGTCAGGCAGCCAGGATGTGAAGAAGCAGCACTTTCCTGATCATTGCAGCTGTGATGCCCTTGAGCAAGGTGCTAACCCACATTTGCTCAGTGGTGCACTAGCTAATCAGTGAAAACGTTGTTTATACAGCCCTTCTCATACATTTAAAAGAACAGAGTGGTGAACAGTGGGGAATCCTCCCCTGCCCACTGCTCAGTGTGTGTGTTCATTCCGATGGGAGTCAATATCCCCTTAAAGGGATTAATAAAGTCTGCCTCCTTCTTCCTAAAAATGTCAAATGCTGATAAAGTCTCCAACGTCTAACTCTGTGTTGTTTTAAAATGGTTAAATGTGTTTGTAAAAAAACGGAACCCTGACATTCTCCACTCATGTTGTGTCAGAGTGCAGTAGTTGTGGCAAATTGCATCTCTCCACAGGAAGAGTAGTTACCGAGGATTGAGAAGGAGCAGCACACTCACAGCGGAACTGCTCTCGTGCAAGGCATTCACCCCTATGCTCCTCGGGCAGCCCACTTCTGTGTTTGTGTCTTTGTAGCACATGTCATGTGTCAACCTGACGGCATTTCTGTGAAATACAAAATCTCAATCAAATGTATTTCCCCTGGTAGGTTAACCTTTTTCTGAAACATCTGATACTGTAGCAGAGTTTCCCATCTTCTGTTTGTGTTTATCACATCCGCTCTTTGGCCTGAAATGAGTTTTGTTGTCGGTGGTTGAAGACCACGGGTAGAAATAAATCTGACTGCAGTGAATGAATGCCAGTCAACGTTTTAAGTATCATGACTTTCAACTTGACACACTACAAGCAAACGTAATCGTCATGTTTTGTTATGCGGTTAGTCATTACACAGCCCAGTTCGGTGCACGCACACACACACACACACGCAAGATATAACCTGAAGAAATCCATTTGAATTGATGGCATCTCAGTTCTCTTTAAGAACCATAGTTTAGGATCAATAATTATTGGAGCCCCATTTTTGACCATTTGTACAGAAATGTGCTATCCAATGGATGGAAACCAGTGACGCTGGTCCCACGCACATGGGCATGGTGGACAAAAATTATCACCATCAAAAATCAAATAATTGTGACACCCGCACACACCTCACTCGTTCTTGAAACGTGTTGATAAATGATTTGGTTACATTTTAACTTGAAAAGTCTGACCGTGTCAGCAGGATTCAAATGAAAGGTAAAAGTCCAATCAATTCCGACACATATCACAGCTACTTCATGGATGGACAGATAGAGATAGATAGGTCTAGTAAAGTAAAAGGATTCTTTTACTTTGAAATGCAGTGACAATAAATGCTAATTCGCAATCTGCTGTACTGTGAGCTGGCCGGGGAGTTAACTGTTAATTCCTTGCACCAGACTCTTCTATTTTATCATTACTGTTATTTATCTCAAACTTTATTGACCTTATCCTAGTCGTCTGGAATGTGAGGTAATTAGTGTGTGCGGTTTGAGTTCATTGATCAGAGGCATGCATGAGCCAACTGATATTCATACAGTATCATTTCATACTTATGCCACCGGTGCAGAGGGTGATGAATGTAATCCTTTAATAAGTAGCTTTGCATGTCCCCCCCCCCCATATATTAAAAGCCAATACAATCCGTCGATCACATCAACAGACTTGACTTTTTTGATAACTATTTTTCAGTGAACGCAAACGTAACAAGCTCAGCTTATTGCACCTGGGTTCTGCTAATACTGTACGCATACATATGGATAATACCCAGGCCCCTGTAGTGCAAGAAGCTTTGCATGCTAATATCTAAAGCCTCTCATGAGTTTGAGTCCTGATCCAAAACCGACTTGAAGTCCACTAGATTGCATATATTCCATACTGGGAGATCGGTGCACACTACAACAGCTAATTGTAACATAGTCACAGAATATGTGACTGTTTGCGGGTGTTGAGATGTACTACAAGCTATTTTTTTTAAGAAGTAGTTAACAAATAGTCATACATCTCCTAATCAACTCCACCAGGACATTTTCAATTGCGTTTGCGTGACTGCAAAAAAAGAAAAAAAAAAGTTAAACAGATTAATAACATTTTGAGGAAATGCTGATATCAAGACAAAGAACATATGATTTACCATCTAGATCGAGGAACCTTTTGAAGCATTCAGATTAAACGATCGGGTCAATTGCACCATGTATACAGCAGGAGTCTCCAAGTCAATTTACCTTGGACCCCCTGGAGACAGACTCGGGGTGAGGCTTACTGCATAAGGTAATTCAAAGTAATTGTTTAACTCAGATTTTTCAGTAAATGAAATAAAGTATAAAACATCGATTTTTCTGTATGATTTTGTGTTATCTGGTAATGCTGTACTAGATGTGGAGGTCAGCCATTTAGTTTTCAAATATTTTTATTGCGACGCACAGTGTATCAACAATTTGATGTAAACAATGCCTCAAGTACAGCATTGTACATTGTAAATGTAAATCAGTGACGGAAAATAGTCGAGAGTTATATGTGATAACTGTAAAAACAATTGTTTTCTTTTGGAACTACATCACATCCACAAAACAACGTAGTTCCATGTTGTGAAATGTTTCTCTGCTGCATCAAGCCCGGCCGATGTCCCGCCCCTGGGACCCATATACCATACTAGCTTCAGCTCTCGCAACAAAGGGACCTTCCACACACAAGGCAAAGAGCAATTCACATAAAACTCGCTGGCCACACTAACATTAAACTTTCATATCAAGGTGGGGGCCACTAAATATCATCCTGCGGGTGACAATTGGCCTGTGGGCCACGACTTTGACAGCCATGGTGTAGATTATATAACACCACAAGATCAGCAGGGGACTGGAACAGTGGTTAGTGCTTTTGGTTATTAACGAAAAGGTTGTGGGTTCAAGCCCACCGAGGGATGGAGGGTTGGTTTTTGTTTTACTATTGAAATGAATAATAAAAGAGTGGACAATCTGTGTAACACGGTTGCTTATGATTATTTGATATTAACGACATCCACATCATTTCAAATGCTATAGGCATGTTTTGATCAGCAATGAAGTTATTACTGTAGATAGATGTGTAGTGTAGACTGTAGGACTATGGAAATCACAATATGGGTGGAAATGAGTTGCTTGGTGGATGTCTGTGCTCTCAGAGTCATTTTTCGAGTCCAAAACTGTATTGATAGAAAGTACTAACAACATTATATGTCCAACAGTCCGTGGCAATCGGAGAAATTTAGAAGAAAAAGCATTTGCGTCCAGCTGTACCATGAGAAGGGGGGGTGGCGGGGGGGGTCATTCAATACTTGAATAGAATAGATCCATCCATCCATCAATAAATCCAATGGAAATAAGTTTCTAAGGGACTCGAGCTATTCTGAGCAGATGTCTCTTGCACCAAAAAAGATACAAATATGGAGTCAAAGCCACGAGAGTCAAATGCAGAGGAGTGCCAGGTGTTAGGTTGAAAAGAAGGCTAAACCACTTCATTCTTTAGCCAAACGTGGGAGTTGAGCTGGTAATGAAATCAACCTTGAAAAGAGAAACAGCATAAACAAATCCACCATGAAACATTGGCATCAGGACCACTGTGTATCTTAACACAATGGCAGCTATCAGTGGCTGAGATGATTTTGGCAGAAAAAAAAAATAATCATTTTGTCCTTAAAAAAAATTGGCAAAGCATGAAGCTGTGAGTGACTTTGACATGAGCTAATTTGTGATAGCTAGCCGACTGGGTCATAGGACCTCTAGACCTGCACCTCTTCTTTAGTGTTCCCCGTCTGCAGTGATCAGTATCGGGTCATAGGTGGCAACGGCTCATCAATTCACACGGGGAAAGGGGGGCTGGCCCGTGTGTTTCGACAGAATCCACACTGAAGCTCGAATCCTGAAAAGGGGAACTTCCTGTTGGTTCTGATGGAAAGGTGTCAGGCCACATCACAGTTTACAGTGTGCCAGGTCAGAGGGCCTCACAGACTCCCTGTCATTGACTGACAAGAGGAACATGAGCATGACAACAGGACCGCTGACCACTGGGAGAGGGTGCTCAGTCTAATGATTCACCTTTGGTCCAGGGTGTGTTGGTTTTACATCACATGGATGGTGTGAGTCCAGCCTTTACATGGGGAAGACGTGGTATCAGGACTCACGGTGGGGAGGAGGGCAGCTGGAGGAGACAGTGTGATGCTTTCGGCAAAGAAACCTTGGTTGTGTGACTTTAATGATAGTCACACAACCCTGCCTTCGCTTAACTATCCAAAAATATGAATACAATTGGATGTTTGAAGAGGGAAGCTTGGCTTTTTATCTAATGTTTTGACTACAGTTACCCACAGTTCAGATCTTTCATTTCCTTCAGTTTGAATGTTAGTGGCCGATCCCCAACTCTACGACAAATGTACAGGAGGCAGCTCATGATGGGGCGTTTTTCACAGAAAACGCCCCATCACAAGAAGTCATTTTGTAACCACTGAAAAGTGTGAGGTAATCCAGATAACTTAACAGCTGGATGGAACAAATAAAGGCAACTATACCAGTCTATATGTCTTATTCATACAGTTACTTCAGAGAATGCAGTTTTTACTTCTAAAAACTGCATAACTTCTAATCTATGGACAATAATGACTTTACATCAGAGGTATGGTATTGTTTCTCATTACACTGCTATAGAGTGAAAATAAATGATTTTTTTTTCTGAATGTTTGTCTGATCATTTGGTAAAGGATCAGACATGACCCCTTGCTACAATGTAAGAATAAAAAAAGAAATTATATTCTAACAACAAAACAAATCTCTAGGACATTGAGTGGCAAAGCCTCGCTTTTGGAGTCCGACACCTAATTTGTATCCCACATCTGTCACTAAACCACAAGGCCAGAGAAGCACTGTCCTGGTCTTACTACAATGTGATGTATGGACAATAGACAGAGGGTTCCAGCTGAGCTTATTCCTCCTTTCTTTCAACCGCCTCCCAGTGACAGATGGGACCAAAACTAGAAAAAAAACAAAACCTTGAAGACCAAGAAATTAGTGCCTTTTATATGGAGCCAGGGCTGTTAAACACCAGGGATGTTTGGCAGGAGTAAGAGGGGTGTTGCAGCCTTTCAGTATCATTTTACCCCTCATTGTTGCAAAAACACATTACAATATAGTAGAAAATCCACACAACACTCCAATATAATAGGGACCTGTCTTATACATGGATTGTATTGTTTCACTGAACAAAGGAGCTATGTGCCTCAATATAAACAGAAAAATGCACATTGACACACACTCATGTATATGTATCATATATCATAACACAGACACACACACACACACACACACACACACACACACACACACTCCCTGTGAGCCAGTGATAACTGCTTAGCAGTGTATGCTCCAACAATTGTCAGAATGCCAGGGCAGAAAGAGCCAGAGAATGAATAAGGAGAGGATGAAGGAGCAAGCTATGAGTGGCACCAGAGATTGGGTACAAGGAGAATTAGACAGGTGCCATCGGGAGAGGTTGGCAGACAGAAGAAAGGCAAATGTTGGTAAAAGGGGGTGGAAAAGATAATAGCAGAAATGTGGGGAAATAATTTAACATTTCCTGCAAAAACTGACATAGAAGGTGAAAGAATGACAAGGAACATTCAAGGCATTAAGGTGAGGGAAGGATGGCACACAGGCAAAGAGAAAGAAGAAGAGGTGGTCGGGAAATAGAAAGCAAAGAGTTCTGGTTGGGCCAGACAAGAACAAAGTAAAGCATAATAAAGCATAGTTAATGAGAATGCTACAAAGGCGCATCCGCTGGATGTCACGCTCCCGCTTCAGCCGTGGGTCTACAGTCTGTCATAGACACCCTTCTTCAAGGACAGCACAAGCAGGGGCTCTGTCAGGAGCTGTGCAATAAAACCCCCACATGGCATAGGTGAGCAGAGCCGCTCGCTTGCCTTAATTTTATTTCATTTGCCATAACACGTCACCTCATTTTACATGTTAAGGAGGGAGGGATGTGATAAGTCTCAGCAGAGCGAGTGAGAGGCGTGCGATTGAAAGACGACAGTATGTGTCACAGATAAACCGTTGACCTTCGGCCAGCAGTCCACCAGCACCACCATGTGGCTAGAACACCGGCGGGGCGGTGTTCACTGTGGCGAGGTCATCTTCAGCTCTTCAGTCACCAATCCATATCACTCAGGACGCACATTGTCAACTCTGAACCATCTTTAAGAAATCTGGGATGAAGGCAAATCCTTAGAAGGTGGGTTACCGTACACTCACATACGCAAACAAAATGTCTTCACCATGAGTGCAAAATCATTTGAAGTAAGATTAATGTAACATATCTAACTAAATGACATGATATTCTGTTCTATTCTAGTATATTACATTATACTATATCACAAGAAGTGCCTCCTATCTGGGTCACTCCTGTTATGCTGTACGCCCATTCGTTCCTGTCAACAACTGACCTGCTTTCCCTCTCTGCTTCCTTTTTCATCCACTGTGTAAAACCATTTTGCTTTGGGTGAAACAACCATACAGTTTGTGTTGTGAGGGGGGAGAAAAAGAGCAAGAAAAAAAAAACATCACTGACCAGGTTTAAAATCAATCACGCTGACCTTCGGAAACATGAGTTTTAACGTGATATTATGATGCTTCCTTTGTTGTTCTGAGCTAAAATACAGGAAAACAGATTACCTGGACAACTTCATATAGTTGATGAAGTAATTGGGAAACCGAAGCACCAAAGTTCCAAGGCATCAACCTCAGAACAATGTCAGCTTCCAACAGCTTCAGATGTGTATGTGACAAACAGGCCTGAAATGAGACACCTTAGGTGTGTCAGGAGTAATTCCCTGAGCGAAAAGCCCAAACCTTGTGATAGTTTCACATCTGGCTCGTTATGAATGTGCAGACAGATCCAGCATTCGACAACACACCTACAGCTGCTTTCCGAATGTAAAAGCTCTGCGTGATTAGTAAAATGTTGACGGTCTCTGATGCAGGTTCAGAGGGATACAAAGAAGCATTTGCACAGGACTGCCTCAGGAGTCCTTCAGCCATGGAGACACATCTGCTGAACTGTGCCCAGTGGTTCAGCAGGCAAAGGCTAAATCTATGAGAGCAACTCAATCACATTTCCTTATGTAAATATCCAAGTCAGGCCATTCTCTCTTTACAGTGACGCTAGCTCCCGGCCCTGTGGCTCCTCTGGCACTGAAATGCGCATGGGAAAAATTAACATTTGCTCTCATAGTCTGCAAATGGCAGCTCGTGCTTCACATAGAAATGAAACACAGGATCATGCAGGAGAGAGAATGAGAAAATATTTGAGGAGGGAGCGATTATTAATTTGTCAGGCTGAGCAGTAACATTTACTATTAGGGGCAGTGAATTGACCGAATCGACTTTTTCTGGGTTTTTTGAATACAGATTTGCTTTTCTTTTTTTTTTTCTTCTGCCCCCAACACTTTCAGATATCCCTTTGCACATTCTACATTGAATCTTGAAGGGTGCTGTTGGATGGATGAATGATCTATCCATCCATCTTACTGTTGTTGACAAACAGTATGTGTTGTACTCATCAGTTTAACTATAGAAATGCAGTTGATATAGTAAGGTTTTTAACATTTCAATAGCAACATACAGAGGACAGCAATACGGTCTCCCTGTTACCATCATGGAAAGAAAGGGAAAAGGAAAGACAAAGAGACCTGCTGAAACTCCACCGGCACCACCAGAGCAGAACCTGGACTGAGGCAAAACTACGTGCAGATGGCATTTCTCTGCTCAGCTGTTGATGGAGAATCGTCCTGTCTACTCATAATGGCACAAAGCCATCTTAAGGGAAAAGTGTGTCTTCAAGAAATGATTCAGTGCATGATGTCAGTCTCTTTTTTTCTTGTATGGCGTCCCATTGATCAAATGTGATTTAAAGATCTCATTAATATCTTCAACATGCTACAGTCAGTGTGGTGATTTCATATGTTCCTGTCATACTCACTTTAATAATTTAGTGATGGATATAGTGCATGTTTCATTAACATCTGCTATATGGTTTCCTCTCAGTCTGAGGACTTGTTACCCTGAGGCATCTTAACACAAACACATGGACAAACACCTTGAAGGCATGATTTCCTTTTGCAGGATTGTGTAAAAGTTTTGGACACTTGAGGACTTCTTTCGGTCTTAAAGTTTGTCTATTGCAACTTGTGTTTGAAATTTTAAACACAGTATTTGACTAATAGTAAAATATGAATGTCAGAGCACTTTGTTTTATCATGGCTGAAGGTCTTCAATTTCCCTTCATTTGATATGAGTTACACATCAAACCTAGGATAAAAACAACATACTACTATGTGAACTGAAATAAATCAATCATTCAAAGTGAGTAAGAATGTACACATGGTCTTCCCACATCAGTGAGCTCTTACAGGCAGAATCACACCTTCCAAACGTCCAGTGGCTTTACAATCTGTACAGCATGACACGCTCCGTCCATTAATCACATTCAACATGCTGCTATAACATGTGTACAGAATGTGGTGTATAATATTTGCAATGATCATGTCCCTTTAATCACTTATCTTTCAAAAAGATCTGTCAGACTGGGGGCTCCTGATCCAATCTTGATATCAGACAAAAGAACAAACATAAAAACATAGCACAATATTGCTATGCTGATAATATTTCACACTACAAAATAAGTCAAAGTATGTATGATTCGATGATGCAGTATCGGATGTTGTATCGGATCAATATTGGTATCCGCCGTTACACAAGCCTACAATATAGCTATTGTATCGGAAGTGACAAAGTTATATTGGGACACAAAAATACTGTGCATAAAATGCATATTCTTTAGAGAAAGCCTAATGGGGCATTTTATAAGCAGCCTAGCTGCTTATAAAATGTAATCAATCATCTGTTTGGTCTGTAACTGATTGACATTCACTTCAGCAGCCAAGTGTGTTCACACTGCACACAAAGGTGATCCTTTGTTGAATATGTTTAATGTCAATGCAGATAAGAAAAGGCTGCAGACATGCAGAGCCAACAACTCTGCAACATGGAGGAAATCCTTCAAAACCACCGGAGATTCATTAATTCATTACCAACTATCATTTACATCTGGGTCTATCTAGAACTGCTACAGCTATCTGCTACAGACAACTCTGCAAATTCACTTTAGACTGACTGTTATGTGACAACCTTTACAACCAGACTTCATCAATTAAATTCATGTATTCATCGTCTGTCCTTCATGTGGCAGGCGACTTGTCTGGGTCTACTCTACTATTTGCACATTGACAACTAGGATGGGCTCTAGTCCAACCATGACCTGTGTCTGGAATAAGCAGCCAACCAGTCACACACGCACACCAACGGACAATTTAGATTGACCAGTAAATAAATAAACACACACAAGATTGTAAATTCTACTGAACATTACACACACTTTGTGGGAAAGAGAGACGGAGAACTGCTCGTCAGTATGGATACATCTCTTCCAGAATGAAAAAGGAAAGCAATGAGGCACAGGCGAGTCCAGATAAGCTGAGGTAAAGAACTTCTTGCTGTGACAATAGATGAGTCCGGACAAGAAATTGGCACAGTCCTATCTACGACACCTCTCAGTAGAGTTAATAGCACCACGCTTAACTTTCTTCACAAATTAATCTGTTAAGATCGTGCAATAAAGGAGTGATTGATAGTAGGGCTGTTCATTTGATCTGAATACCTACAGTTAACACCGATATCTAGATGCACCCAGTCATGTGGAGAGTGTGTTTACAGTGAATTCAAATTGAAAAGTTCTACACTCAGCATTAATGATTCTAGCATGTTTATTTTTTTCATAATCTGATATTACTAGGTGTATTTAGATAATTGGTTCACTCTGTCATTTATTTATGATCTTATCACATCCTGTCATTAAAGATTCATGAAGCCGACTTCAGATGAGACGTCAACAAGAAGGAAAAGATGAGGCACCAAGTGAAAAATGAAAAACCAAAAGCAACTCACAAACTGAAGAAAATGGGAGAATCAGTCAGATATGACAGACAGTTAACACAGTTTTGTCACAGATCAAAAAATGCCCCTGTCACACAATCGACCCAGTGCCTGTATCACAATGTAAGTGCACCTCATTTAACTTTTTTGTTTGTTTGGTTTTGTTCTTTTTGGGTCCCCATCCCCTCTTTACCACCAATCAGCAGTTATTTACTGGGTATATACTGATATGATCAACATGTCCTTATGAGACTGTACTGCTATTTGGAGGGGCCAAGTCTTAGGAGAAGAGCAAGGCTTCTAGTAATTGGAAGTTCAGTTGGAATCTCAGCTTCCCTAGATTCCATGACAAGGCGTCCTTGAAGGAGCAACTGAACCTGTGGACAGGTGGCTCAAGAAGTAGACTTGGACCACAAGGTCACCGGATTGACAGGAAACATGTGGCTGAGATGCAAACTACAGATCAATTCCCAAGAAGATCAATCATTTGACATAGGCAGGCTTGATGGTTGAAGGAGCTGTGGTTTCCTTCCCTGGACAATTACAGCAGAGGTGCATCTAACCCCACAACCCCAGGCTGTGTGTGGTCACTAAGTGGAATGTCAGGATGAGTTGAATGCAGAGTTAGAGATTGGTGGTATAATGTAAAAACTGACCAATGACAGTTAAGACAGATTTGTTCTTAAAACAAATACTCAGAGTCCTGGAAGTGGGTCACCTGGATGTCAACAAGCCAAAGGATCACTGTTTTAGTCTGGTCTCTACATTTGAGGACCATCACATCCCCAGACACCAGTATTTAACTACCACTATAGGAACCCGACCAGACTAAGTCCTCGTTTTAAGTAAGAATGAACATTTTTAACGTTAAGTTCCACAATGTTCCATACAGACAGTAGTATTCATCGATACACCATATACTGAACCATACTATTACATCAGTGCAGTGTGAGGCAAATATGATATGGCTGAACTCGAAACAGACTTTGCAATATTCTGATATTAAACTGAATAAAGGGGTTTTTATAATGAAGTAGTTGTACACAGATATTTTTCAGACATTTCATTTCACAGCACAGAACTAATCCATGCATTTACGATCGCTTACTGCTTTCTACTGTCAGAAAATGTTGATCTCCAGCTGATTCAGCTGCTGCATGTGTATGTAAGATATAAGATGCGATAAGATAAACCTTTGTCAAACTGTCAGTATTTTATAGCACCTTATTTCACATTTTTGTTAAAATATATATTTTTATTTATCTTTACTCATTCTATTCTACTTTCAAGGACTGCTGCTCTGTTTGTGCAATTGCCCCTCGGGGATAAATAAAGTTTTCTGAATCTGAATCTTTTAGTCTCAAAGTGGAGTAATTTGTGGGTATAACATGAAAAAAAAAGGTAATGTAAATACAGAATATAAATGTTCACCAATAAAGTCGCAAATGATCAGACAACATGTTCTGAAAAGCTCATAGTAACACATAACCCCATCAGAACACTGTGCACCCAGGGTACAAGCTTTAGAGTGGTTCCTCTGGTCTCCCCCCTCCGTCTGCTCCATCTCTACACATTCATATCCCATTAAAGCGCGTCACTAATTATGAGTCTTCTTCCAGAGCTGCTCCTGCCTTGAGCCACCTGCTTACATGACCTTGCTTAACTTCTTTTTCCTTTCTCTCTCAACCCAGCTGTTCAAGGCAGATGACGAACACCACCACGCCACCAACACCCCCAAATTAGGTTATGCTCAGTTTTGGGTTTTTTTCCCCCCTCGCCACTGCTGCTAATTCCTTCTCGTGGGAGACTTGTATGGGCTCTGTAAATGTATACAGTGTTCATGGATCATAGTCTATGGCCCAGGATGCCATTTTCCAAGAGAAGGGATTGTCGGTTAAGTGGTGTTTGCATTTATCCTTTCAGTGTTCTGGACCTCACAGTGATGTTGATAATGACTTTTTTGTTTGAAGATCATTTGGCAGAGGGACTTGGAATGTGAATTAAATGAGGAGAAATGGAAAAGAAGAGATTCCAGTTTCGCCATGAGTACCGGTATGTTTAGTGGGTGACCAAACCCAAATAATGGAGTCTCATGATATGCCTTTGCAGTTATAAAGGTCGGGATTATAACAGCAAAATATCCTCAAGTTGTGGAAAAGTACAACCCCACCTGACTATAAAAAAAAATGAAATTGAAATAATAA
>JBBMJM010191444.1:2988-19949 GCA_037832705.1 Centriscus cristatus | reverse complement strand
TTTTTTTACCCCGCTAAGTGTTTGGTATTCACTCTGGATGATGGCGAGCAGCACTACCAAGGAACTGGATGGGTTTCACTGAAATGGAACGGGGCCATCTTTCATTCGGAATGAATTACATCTGTGCTTTCCAGCGAAGACTTGTCAAAGATTTCTCCAGAGTAGTCGATAAGAAGATCGCTACTACACTTCAAGAGTAAACACACGGGAAAGTCAGCACACACGCTCGACCACAACATCCACTTTTAGTTGGCTCAAATGAAGCATCTCAGAGTGGATACTGGTGCTGACAAACCAACAGCATACCTCAGTGACACACACACACACACACACACACACACACACACTGTTCTCTGTATTTGAACATGTGACTTTGCAATCCAGTGTGACAGTGTTTGTCTGAGATGTTTTATTTCTTAGTTGATGAGTCACTGCAGAAAGTCTGGTGTGTGTGTATGTGTGTCTTTGAAGACTAATCCAAGTTATAACAGTCTCAGATTCTGAGGAACTTTGCACTGTTGACCCACCATAAATAAAGTGACACGTTTCTGATTAAACCCTCTCCACAGCTGAGAGGTTTGCTCAGAAACTCTTGGCCTGAATCATCCATCGAGCTCAGTCGCACATCTCCTGCTGCCACGCCAGTTCTCCTCCGCTTGAACAACAATCAGTCAATGGATTCACAGCGCAAACATCTCATGACACAAGCTGTGACTGCATCAGACTGACCTCTTCAATGTAAACAGAACCACTGCGTGTCTCCTCCTGCGGGGACCAACACCAGCGACCAACAGCACACAGACGTACATACCAGCTCTGATTAATGAAAGCTTTAAAAAAGAAAAGAAAAAAAGAAGGACTTTTTTTTCCAAGTACATACCCCTTGTGCCATGGAGCGTGTTTTCGGAAAACTATGGGAAGTTCCTGCGACGACAGTGTGTCTTTGCCCTTATATGGCTGCCGTTGTCCTCGCACTGCGTCCCGCTGACGGGGACGGCCACTATTTAAGTCGGGGGGAAACGGCACAGTGGAATTACATAACACACTTGGCAGCGGTCGCGCGTGTGTGTATGCTAAAGGCTTAAACGTCGAGCCGGGCAGGATTTGTCAATGGAAGTGGCTGGAATGTCTGGTATGGCTGGCGGTACCACCAGCGTACGCAACGGAACAATCTGCTGTTTGTTCGTCTGGCAGAGAAACAAACAAAGCCTTTATTTCAGTCCCACGTCAGTGAATACAGTTGTGTAACTACATTAAACTCATTCTGATCCACTGAAGGAATAGATGGAGGACATTTTAAAGGAGCTGACTGACATCGGAGGCTTTGATGTACGTTGGCACCGAGGTCTGGAAGAGGTGGAAATTTGCTGGGGGAGTAATTAACACCATTCTTCATGGTGGCGGTGGTGAGACCTGTCTAATATGTCAGTCTAGTGTTGCCCATGAACGCTTAGTTGGGATGAGATGCGGTGAGATTCGGTGACCCCTCTTTCCTCATCCGGGGGCCTTGTCATCTGATTTCTCCGTTCATTTATTCACTCACCCATCTGGAGAGAGAGAGAGAGAGAGAGAACTCCTCTGGTTCCTCAACTGGACACCAGACGCCAACCGACCCGCAGATTGTCTGTTTGAGGCGAGTGCAGTCCAGTTTCCAGTCTGACTGTAACGCCTGGAGCGACGCGTCTGAAGAGGAGTTTACCGCAATCAACATGAGTCACTTTTTTTTTTTTTTTTTTTTTCAAAAATGAAAACATCGGCTTTCCATTAGTGACATGTGCTTTCACCTGATCAATGAGCGCCGCGGTGTCATTTTACCATAAATGATAGAAAAGCCCAGCGCTGACGTTGATTCCGAACAATGGGAGTGGATGTTACAAGTTTTGTGTTTTATTGGGAGTTTTATTGTTTAGTACCACCAAGAGGAATGTGGTAAACAATGGGCATTTGTCTGTACGCAACTGGGTTTCTTATCACACACATCTGCAACAAGTTAGCGGGGACGAGGAACACCGATTCCTCGTTGCAGTGTTTGGCACTTGGGGCGTGTTTTTAAGCATGAGTAAACACGGTTGCTATGTACTGAGCATCTCCACGACGTTTGAGCAACTTTTTACCTTCTCGGGAAACTATAAAGTCTATAAATAGACACTGAAGACACATGTGTGCTCTTAACACCAACTAATAATGTGAAATTGACAACTAGAACATACTGAAGATGTGTGTTTGGAGCAGCTATTCTTTAATGTTCATAACAGTAATTTCAAATCCAGATGGATGTTCCCCTACAACCGAATAATAATAATCATTTTAGTAAGTAGTGTCAGTGATAGAAACTTATTTCCATCCATTTCTTTCCATATTTCTAATGAGGAGCCATCACTGATGACAGCTTTACCCAAAATCCTTTTTCTTTTTTCATCAAAACACGGACTTAAAATGTGTTGTGTTCAGCAGTTTGGCCCAACAAAGAATATCAAACCGCACCAGTAGAGAAACAAGTACACAGACACACACACACACACACAGAGCACAGACACTGATTTCTTTAAACGATCCGTTCACTTGGAAATTTGTTTGTGGTCGTGACTTGTGAAATCTCAAGTCGGTGAATATCAGATCAGATCCAGCAGGGTAAGAATTCATGATGTTTTGGATCGGACAAGTCGTCCCGTTGGAATTTGCAAAAGAACGGAAGTGCAAATATATGACAGAACAGAGAGTCCGAGTGTCCTTTTGTCGATTACTGGAAGTTCTTCTCCTCACGTCCAGCCGGTCTCTACTTCCTCTGCATGACGGATTGCTCAAGTTTAAAGCCTCATGGTTGTAAAAGAACAGCCTGTGATTTGATGCTTTATGTGATAATTGACCAGATGATCCTAATAACACTTTCTGGAACGCTGTGAATATAAACTAACTGTGAAAGTATTTAGAGCTATTACTTAACCAATATTCTGGTGGTAACTATAAAAATGTGTCTTGTATGGCAAAGGATCATTGTAGTCACCCTCACCCACAGCAGCAGTGTTTAGGACTCTCAGTTGTCATTATAGCAGAATAGAACACGGAGAGACGCCTTCGTTTCCAGTGTTTAGGTTTCGTATGGAGCTTGTGCAGGTTTTTACACTGGAAAGTTCAAGCTGTTGAGTGTTTTCTAGGTGCGACGTGATCTTGTGCATTCATTCTGCAGAGCAGACTGCTGAGAAAAAAAGGTGCCCATTTAGAAAGAAATACAGCAAAATGTTACACCAAGCAAATTTCATGTTGAAGAAAGAGGTTTTATTTTCCTATCCAGCTGTGGCTGCTGCTGGCAGGGAGTTCATTCCTCAGAAGAATCCTGGCCACAGAGTGAAAAGTCTCTGGAGCTGATGTTTGTGATAGATGAGGCGGAGATGTGGTGTCATCCACTGTTCATCTCGGGTCGGTCCTTTGTAGACTGGTGCTACTATTTTCACCCCACACGTCTTGCATAATGGCTGATTTCGACTCCTCACATATTGTACTTAGAAGAAGCTGTTTGGGATGATTGATTGGAAAAATAATTTGAAAAATTGACACCAAATGAATGTCAGCGCTCTCTTCTCAGACCAAAAAACAGAACCAGCCGGTCTTAAAAAGTCAGACAGTTGACTCATAGTCCAGAGGAGCGGGACAGGAGTCCCAGAATGTGCAGTATACCTTGTTAAAGCTGTCTTGTTGAGGATGTATAAAGCGGGATTAAAATAAGGCCACTGTTTATGTGAAGTTGGTCTCCGTTCATAGTTGTGGTTCGCCGCAGGATTCCTGCCCCAGATACCGTTTAGTCATACCTGCTTATATGCACAAGCCCGAGGACCAGACACCCAAAAAAATAATTCCATTTGTCCAGATGACTATACCATTCATCCCCCTACATTTAGAAAGCTTTTATTACAAACGCTGATTTAACACAAAGGTTTTGTTCCATATTAAATTCAGGCTGTTCTTTTTTTTTTTTTACGAAGGCTTAATGGAAATGAGAATTCGATAATAGTGCTCTGAAGAATAAATGCTAGTGGTGCGATGCGACTTGACGATACGCCTTGGTTTTAAAAACGGTGCGGTTTTTAATTCGTAGTGTGTGGCACACTAATAAAGGTTGAAGGGGATTTTCTGTCTTAACGCCAATACATTATTTGTGGGCAAATAAATGTTTTGCCAAACAAGCTAACAAGCTTCACAGACATGTAGCCACGCTAGGCCCTCCACCACAGGGGGCCTGGAGCTAAATGCTAACGGCATTCTTGCTGCGACAATGCTAATTGTATCATGCTGTGCAGCTTTCAAATCAGCATTGTGAAATCATGGAAAATCAGTGGCAACGCTCCCAAGAAACCGTCAGACAGCTGTTGAAATGTCTCGGCCTGGGTCAGAGTTCAAACCGACCTGCCTACGTCTCCATTGTGTATGTATGTACGTATGTCATAAAAACTAAAAACATTTCAGCGGATTCTATGACCTGATTCTTTTCTGTGAAAACACCATAACGGGTTTGGTGATAATGCAAAACCTTTCAGAATCAATGTGGAAAATAAGTTGGATGAATCAGTGAGCAGTTTGCGGTCCTTTGGACATCACATCCTCCGCTACTGGATAGACCGCCATTTCTAAATGATTCATATTATGTACTTTGTTTTGGCACCGAGGGATCGATATTTCATGTGAATCACTGAGTATCTGCTTCCCGAGATTTTCTTATTGTGCAATATGATACTTTTTGTTCTCATGTACAAACCCGCAGCAAATTACAATGGTGCACTTGACAAGAATGTGTTGATCTTCCTAAAACTCACACGAGGGCCAACTGTGGATAATATTTATTCCAGCAATTTCATCTTTAGCATAGTGAGAAATGTGTTTATTTTATTCACTGCCTGCGTGATTAAGTTGGATATACCAATGAAATATGTTCCTTTCAGTCTATGTTCATTCAGCATGAAATTCTATGACATAAGTCTGGTTTTCATCTGATGCCTGTAAAATGTTATTTTTTTACTACTGAATGTCAAAAACATCCTCCCTTAAAAAAATACCAAAACCTATAGTATGAACCACCAATAGTTGGTCTTTGCCTTATGTACACAGAAAGCTGACAGTAATTCTAAGGTAACAATTTGCTCCAGACATCTAATTAGAGTCATTTTAGCATCGTTATTATGAGTCTTGAAAAGTGAAATGTGTGCCAAGGGCACTTACATGATAAAACTACTATTTCATGGTTAAAAGCCGTGGAAAATCTCCTTGTATAGGACGTAATTAAGCGCCTGCGGTTGTGCGTACCCCCGGTGTGCCTGTTTACAACACAGACAGTGAATAATGTGGGTGTTGACGAGTGGAATTCTTAATCAAATTCTGATGCTTGTTTGTGGGCGTTCTTTTCCTTGCATAGTTATTATAGGAAGATGAATGCACTCAGGCCTGTTCGGGAATCATTATATTTCACTTTAATGATTTAAAGTTTATTCATCGGCATGGGTTTTGACACAAAAAAAATAAAATAAAATGGCATAGGGAACATGCAGCGCTGGTAGTAATTGGAAATGAACTTTTGTAGAATTGTCACATTAAGGGTGTCCAACTATACACGTGTAGATTAGACATTTGGTTGCATTGAGTCGCGTGATATCCTATTTTACTTTTTGTTAGATACAAGTTTTTGTACAAAAATGTAAAATTTGTAACTGCAGCTTAACTGCAGAACCTTTTTTTTAATGAAGTAGGAAAACATGAACATTGTAAGTATATTTCCATATTTAAACTATATGAATACTTTTCATAATAAAATTTGGAAAATGTGCTCTGATGGAATAGAATTGAATGATGTGTTGATCTGACTTTATCTACTACTTTATAAGTCAAATGTTGATGTATAAAGTCTTGTGTCTGGCATAAAGAAACAACAGCCTCCGATGGGCTGATTAATGCAGCATATGTTGTTTTTAGAGAGGAATGGAATAAATGATAAAGGCGCCGATCCCTCTGTGTTGTGGACCTGCGCACGAATCCAACGATTTCCCTTTTGTCTCTTATTGAGACAACAGATGGAGCAGAACAACCTGAGCACGCTGTCGCTGTGAGGCACAACTCATCCACGTGCTGGCTGCTTTATCAAGATCATGTCGTGAGAAGCGAAAAGACAAAAAAAAAAACAAAAAAAAGACGTTCTCCATTCATCCGTGAGCCTCAGACGTGACGTGCCGGAGACGACCGGACTGTTTAGAAGGCTTCAAATCTTTATTAATGAGCCCAGACTCACCACAGTTATGTTGCTGGATGCTAGTAAAGACATGATCTAATTCTCGAACCTCCTGAAGCCCATCAGCATAAAGCGTTACAGCAGCCTGCAGCTCACTTTGCAGTGTTATCGAAGGTGGTATGGTCCCAGATGTTATTTGTCATCGTCGGCTCAGAGCGGGGCTGTGGTTACCATCGGCTTCTCTGGCGTTCTGAAGACCTTTTTGTCAAAGTCATTTAACAGGCTGATACGGAGCGATTGTGGTGTGCGGATACCTCGTTCACTGCGTCTCAGGAGCGAGATCAACACAGAAAGCAGTGAGGCTATCGGAGCCCTAAGTGGTTTAACAGAGGGAACTCGGTTGTGCACAGATATGCTCACATGTTTTTCCATGATTGCATGTTCAAATCACAATAAATAACCCTCTGTTGTGCTCCGGAGGTGAAATATTTCCCTGCCCGGCCAGATGCAATTGCCATGTGGAGCCTGGCGAGGTGGTTAGAGTGTAAAATACCTGTGGTGATGTATGTGGCTCGCACCACTAGAGGGGGGAAACTGGAGTCGTCTGGCCGCTGAGATGAGAGCTCCAGTAAAGCTGAACGTACGTGCATGTGTGCAGCCTTAAAAAGCCTCTCAAAGTGTTTGGCACTCTGTTCGCACACATGCCTTCCACATGCATATTCACATTACATCCGAGGTTCGCTCGCAGTGCAGCTTCCAATAAAACCTAGTGGCCCTTTGGAGGAAATGTGTTGTTTCCACTTGAGTTTATGTTCATTGCCCCTGGTGTCTCCAGATGAATTCACCTGTATGTTAAACGAAATCATCTCAACAAAAACGGGAACCGTCTCCAGTCCACAGCAGGCCAAAGTCCTTGTGTTTGCCGGTTTCTCACATTCGGGACATGGAGATCAGAAAATCACACTATGCATCCTTTTAAGAATCGTGGATAAAAGAGCCGAAAGGTCGACAAAACCGCGCAAAGAAAGGAGCCGGAGGCTTCTCGCAGCGCGTTAATCCCTCACTTTTCCACAAGGTTTTTTTTTCAGCTCTGTTAAGTAGACTTTTGGCTGTTAGGTCCCCTATTACCGTTGAGGTATAGGCACAATCAGCTTTTCCATGTGGTGGACATTCCAAGCCACATCTGCTTTCAATATAACCTCAAGTCCAGCTGCTTCAGCCCGACAGTACCGGTGGAGGCTACCAGCCTTTTCCTAATCCCTGCACTGAACGCCATCGGCGTCATATGGATCCATGCACAGTTGTGTGGCCAGTAATGATATATACTGTTTTAATATTTCTGGCACATTGGCCTGGTGACATTAATGAAAAGACCACATTTGACGGCCGTGCACAGGATGCAGGTTTGTACTAAGTGCTTTGGACATGATGTATTTGACCCACTTTGGTTGCTGTGAGATAATGCAGACAGCAGAGAGGCAGGAAGGACACGTGAGTTTGTGATTGTTTACACCTTTTATGAGGGCTCAGCCTTCAGGGAACTGTCCAGGCAGACACAGAGTTACTCTCAGAGGAGGGAGGAGAATTTACATCCTAATAAAACATCTGTCAGTAGTGTAAAAAGAAACAGTCTAGCCGCACTTGATGAGCGTCGCATGCATTCTGTGATCTATTTCATATCTACTTGACTGGAACGCAGCTGTTGGGAACTGTTGAAATCTGCATGCAGTGCTACTGCCAGGCCTCTGTTTAAAGTTAGACGAGATGGCGAGTAGATAACAGCATCCTGCAGGGTCCTTCTGCATCAAATCTCTGCAGCTCTGAAGAACCGCAGCGTTTTATTCTTCAAAGCTTCGTGATTTTCTCATTTTCACTTCGCTCACATTCCACCTTTGTGCAGACTGATGCAGTTTGACAGGACGCAGCTGTAAACATGCAACAGAGCAGCTCAGCAAGCAGTTTCGAAGCCAATCAGGGTCAAAAACGAGCGGTAAACACTCCAATGACCTTCTCACCTCATGCGACCACCTGTTAGCCATAATTAACACAGGACATGGTAGTTAGTGACTCACGTCCGTGTGCTTGATGCGTTTCCATGGCACGTTATTTGTATCTGGCCAAATTTTTTCCAAGGTGTTTTCAAGCCCCAGTCATGGACAAGGTTCCTGGGGGCAACAGGCTGAGCTACAGCTACGAAACCTGCTTCTTCTTCAGGTTCTGAACGCTGATCGATGGTCACCAGCGCTCTAAGAGTGGAAGGGAAAACGTGGTGCGAGTTTACATCCAACTCAGTCCAACATCCAACCTCCCATGTGCCAGTTTGGCTGATCCGGTCAGATGCGACCTGCAGGAGCCACGTTCACATTAATTGAGTATTTCTGACCACCTGAAGGGAGGAAATCTAATATTTTGCCCCTTTTTTCCTGTTTTGGTCCCCACTGACTCGTGAGAGAAATACCGGGCTAATTAGCAGCTGAAATGCGTGAATCTTTCCTTTACCCCCTGAAGAGTTTCTGCCTGTAGAAACAGAGCTGAAAGATGACTGAGTTGGATTTCCTGCATCAGTGGGAGTTGAGCTCCCATTGTTTCCCTGGATTCACCTCCAGCCTGCTCCTACAGACCAAAACAACCAAGGACAATTCATGTTTGGGTGTTTGCATACGTCAGTTGTGGTGTCGTAAATCGGAGACAAACGTTATGTCCGGAGTGTTCTTATTCACAGTTTACACAGAATTATGATCAACTCTCCAGTTCCGTTGGCTGCTGTGAAAAACGTGTCTGTTTCAAGTTGTTTGGTTTTGGGTTTTTTTTTTTTTTCAAACCTATCATGTCAGCACTCAAGAATCCTGTTTCAGCCTCTCATCAACGAGCACATGTCAGGTCCCCAGAGGTCCATCCTGGCTGATTCCCCACACACTGAGTTTACCGGCTGATGTTGAAGAAACACAGTACAAACGCAGACAGGAACCTCAAGCACCAAGTGGAAAAGAAATCCTGGGGTCCTAAATGTATAATCGGCGTGAAGGAAGGCTCAACGGGAGACTTTCATTTGTTTATTATCACCATTTTAATGATTTCAATCAGGTACGTCGATGACCTAAATACAAGTTTGGAGCATTTAGAAGTCGAGTGTTGCACATAAACCCTCGATCTACATGTGTTGTCATCACTAATTACTGCTCTTGCACTTGGCTCTTCTGTCCCAAACCTCCAAATCCCCCGTGCTATCAGCTTACTGCCATCAACTTCAAACCCGACACGTGGACCTGTCTGACCCTGGCGCTGGACGTTTTGTCAAGCTGCCCTGGAGGGGTCCGCTCGACCGAGGACTCTTTCCAGGGGCGCTTGCAGAGGGAAGGGACTTTCTTTTTGTGACTTTTTCCATATTTGACATGTTCCTACCTACTGGATAAATGGCTGTATTTAATCATCCCACGGTCAAAACCAACATCAAAAGTCCTGATTTACCGTCAAGGGGCCGTTGTCTTGACCCATGGTGCCTCGGTGCATCCGACAAAGAGAAACTGGTTCATATGAGCCCCATACCCCCCACCCCACCCCCCCAGAGCAGCATAGTTCACCTGACAGCTTGACGTGCTAAAGTCAAGTTGTCCTGCGTGTTTAGGACGTCTCTTTCAGTCAGTGGTCTAAGTCTCGTTGACCCCCCAGGACAAAACGTGTGCTGCAACTTCAGCCACAACGAAGAATGTAGAGATCTGCGTTCCAGCTGCGGGTGGTGGTGGTGGTGGTGGGGGGTTGTTTTTCTTTTTGATAGTGTGGCATAGATGAACAGCAAAGTAGCAAATCTTTTGTCTTGAACTTGTAAGATTGGCAAAGGACTCATCTTTTGAGCAATAAGACTTTTTAAACTAGGAGAAGTGGAAAAGACCTGCTGTGTCAGCAGCTCCGCAGCTGAATTTCACATCAAGAATGCACTGGCCGGGAGCCGCTTGTCCCTGGCTCATCGCGATTCTTATTCAGAAAGATGTACAGCATGAAACTTTTCTCATGCCTGTAAGTTTCCAACATGTGGATAAAGAAGTGCTACCGTCCTTAAACCAGGAGCGAGGTTACATAACAGCGTGAGGTGTGAGGTGAGAACGGAGACGCGATAGAGCTGATTCTGGAAAAGAAAACCCGCCTGCCGCCAAATTATTGACTGAATTATAAGTTCTCAAAGATTCCTGCAATTCATGCCCCAGATATTCCAGCCAGGGTCTTGTCATGTATCTTCATAAATGGACTTTTTCTTGTTTGGGTTCCAGTAATCCGCCCCCCCTTCAAGTACTTTTCACTGTTCCGTACCTGCAGTTCTTCACGGTCACACGCAGCGGGACGCTAACGCACACACTTCGTCCAGACATGGATTATTACCTGCTGATGTATCTTTATGGAGGGTTGTGAACTACCTGAGCAGACATTGGTCCTGTATCGTTGTATCTGTAACCCCCCTCTACCCCCCTCCTCCCGCCTCCCTCCTGTTTTAAGGCAGGTGCTCGTCCAGCCGTCATCAGCCCATGTCGGAATGTCCAGAATGTCGACGATTCCCACAGTGGAAACCGAAGGAGTCGGGCCACTTAAAATAAAATCCCCATATTTTTGCAAATGCATAAAAATATCACTCACGCCGGACCGCAATCCCTCAATGCGCTTAAGGCAATATTATGATGGAAACTGAGCATCAGTATAAATTTGAGACTTCAAAGCTACGGATTGTCAGTTTTCCATTCACGCTCACACCAGGAGTCTTTCTCTCAAGGCAGATTAAACAATTATTTGAACTTCGACCTCGCGGTGGTTTCGTTGCTTGTGCTCTCTTTGGTGGCGTTAGTAAGCTGGAGGATGTTGGATGTGTACGGGGGAGACGAGGGATCGTTGACCGTGTTCTGTCTCCAGTATGAAGCCTTCATCAGACGTTCCCACGTGTTTGTCTGATGAGTCATACGATAAACACGCTTTGTCTGATGAGAAAAACACATTTCTATATTAAGATCCTTTTCGTTGCTGGAATTTTTTTTAACGAGAATGTTTGATTTCCTGTGAGACAGTGACACGTTTGGTATGTTAACAACGGAACTCATAGTTTACTCATAGTCAACCGTCACATTTAGACACCCTGGTGCCTACATCAGTACATCAGTTCAATCAAATGTCACTCTTGTATTCACTGGATTATGTGAGCGTGTTTTTAGCATTACTGAGTGACCCTCGTGTCATCTCTCAGTGAAGATGTCAGACGTGTACTTGGACTCTAGTTCCTCTGCGTCTTCTGTCACGTTAACGATCCTACAACGATATGAAGAACACAGGTACATGCAGGGAGAATCCTGCTCCCTGGTGACAGATGATGGGGCTCGGCCCAAAGGTCAAAGTTTATGAGGCCATTCAAGGTAGCAGCTGAATGGCTCAGCAGTTTGCAGGGAGCAGGCAGGACTTTCTTCTTCCACTCTCCTTCCTCGTCCTCCTCCCGGGTTGTTGTTTGTGTCGCTGAGGTGTGCAGAATCAGTCGTGTGTAGGCCCTGAAACACGAGATCCCCTTTAGGAGGAACGTGGGATACTCATAAATCCCTCAGGCGGGGCGGGAGGGATGTAAAAAAAAGTGCCCTCCCTTAAAAGCACTAATGGGTTTGTCTTTGTACTCAACACGGAGTGTTAACCTCGTTACTACTGCTGCTTTTCTTCAGTCCAACTCAAAGGAAGGTCCACCGACGGCAGAGAGTCATGACTCAGCAGGAGCTTTGACGATAACCGTTAATCAGCGTTAAATACAGACACAGCAGCGTTTGGACGGGGGAAAGTGGAAGCGAGTGGGACAAACCTACTCATATTTTGAAGAGTCTTAGGAGCGTGTTGTGAAAAGGGATGTTCCTGCTGCTCCTGTGTTGTTTCGTTTCACACCCAGGTCACGGGATGTATGATTAAACGTGAGGACAGGAATTTTTTTAAAAGCCAAAGCCGTGTTTTTGTTAACACCGTATTTCTGTAAGCTGCTTTTCATGATCCCGTTCCTTCCTAGAATCCCCGGGGGCTGTGTGCGAGTCCAAACATGGCTGCAGTGTGCAGGACAGAACTCGAACAACAGATTTTACAGCTTCGAGGTGGCAACAAAATCCAGTCCCGCTGACGTACCTGCTCTGCCACAGGTAAATCTCCATCAGAGCTGCAGTTTTTCTGTGTGACGAACGCTGGCGGGGAAAATTACAGACCTCGTAGAGGCATGTTAAGGTGGACGTAACCCCCCCCCTCTGATTGAAGGCTGCACTAGCTGCTGTCGCTGCACGTGTTCCTGAGATGTTGACCGAGCCGTCGTGGTGGAGGTCAGCAGCGTCTGTTGCTCAACAGCGACGGACACAAGTCGTCCAACTCCAGCGGCCACACTCATGTCTTCCTGCTCGGCCAACGCTCCAACAAGTCCACAAATACACACCCGACCGCAAACACACAAATTGTATGTGTGTGTGTGTGTGTGTGTCACTTCGATGGCTACGGCCCGGTTAGGGTTCGGCGCAGAGACACTTGGTGAAGGTTAAAAAAAGACGTGGTGGTTTGGAGCGTTTCTCTCGCCGACAATAGGAGGAAACGAAACGGACATTTATCTCTGCAGCGCTTGTGGAAACACTTCCTGTGGCCGTGCTGGATTGTGTCTTATTAAAACGTTAGCGCAGGTCAGCAGCAGTTTGCGGGGTTTCACTCAAACCTTTTGACAAACCTTTTCAACCGTCCACAGTTGAAGCTTCAGCTCTTCTGGCCCCCGCCGTGTGAAGTGTGTGGCGCGCTGAGGCCTGAGTGATGAGCTGTAAGCGATCTGTTCTTGGCTTGTACGTTAAAAGTGGGACAAGCACACAGCATTAAGCATCCGCCTCCCAGCCTGTCCCACGGCGCAGCAGAGACATTAGTAATCTGCTTGATGTCGCAAACACAGCGGGGCCAGAAGTCATCTGAAGCGACACTTAGAGCGTTTGACAACACTCGAGACATCAGCGTCAAGTGTCGAAGATCAAATGACAGAGCTGATCTCATTCCTTTCTTCCTCTGTTGTGGTGTTTCCTGCAGGTTGTGTGTGGAGATTTCCCCAAAGTCTCTTGAGTTAGTGGGTCTTTCATAGATTTAGTCCATATCCGTCCGGTTTTCACTCATCAGGTCTCACCAGTGTGTGTTACATAGAAAAACCATCAACAGTCAAGTCCATAATGTGCCCATTTTCTATGTGTGTGTCTCATGAATCATATTAAACGGAATCCTAAACATGACCAATCACGTTATATGACCTTCTCCATCATGTTATATGACTCAGTGGAATTGGAAATCTCTAGAAAGTGAATAATAATGGGCCTTTTCACTTTTCGGAGCCTTTTCTTGGCTGTGTGTGCCTCCCGATGGGGTCTGGAAAACGTATAACCCTGCGAGGGGCTCCGCTGCTGGTCAGCGCTGCTGTAATATGCCCCCCGACGGGAGCACCACCGGAAAGTGTCAGTCACAGACTTTGGCACCCGTAACCTGAGGGAACAGTACCACTTAGCTTCTGTTTCTCCAGTCACCCTGACACAAAGCACACCTGAGGCCGTAGCACCGCGGCGCGGGACTTCCAGCGAGGTGTCGCGCTCGGTTGCGGGGTGACTGGAAGGAGCTGGACATGAAACAGCTGGTGAGTGCGGGACGGGATCCAGCGGAGAAGCTGCTGCTCAGCGTCCAGTCGCATTGAGAGTCTCATCTATCAGCAGCCTCAGTTGGCTCCATCGTCTCTCTGGAGCTAAACAAAACATTCCCCGGGAGGCCAGACGCTCCCTGGTCTGACCGTCTGTACCGCTGCAGCTCGTCGGGGCTCCGCACACTCAATCCCTGGCTCATCTCCGAGATGGGAAGCTGCTTCTGGTGTGTGGAAAACCTCTAAGCTGTTTGATTTGACTATCAGAATTAAACTGACATTTCAGAGGAAATATATTCCAAACAAATGACAGGGGGGTTGAGATATTTCCTGGCGCTCTTCTCGTCCAATCAGCCCTGTTGTTGGGAAACTCTGATTGAATCACCATTTAGTCTTCATCAGAGTTTGACAAAAAGAGGCTTGTGACCTTTGGGCTGCTTTGGAACATTGCTCATCCCTTTGTGTTTCCCCGGCGGCGGCTTTGTCTCCCACCTGGAGTCGTCGTCAGTGGCAGGGTACTGGGTCCCGAACAGGAATGGGACACTGCAGCTGATTCCTACTGTCACTGACTAGACCCGACTCGTCACTGGGACATCAAGGGCGTCGGGAAACCTGGAGGCAAATGCAAGAATGCATCTCAGCATGTGTTTTTTGTTTAGCAGCTGTCGTCTTTGTCAGTGCCACACTGCATTAGAATCTGTGCAGTGAATATGCACGTGTGACGCTCCGAGTCTGTTCGGTGACTTTAAAGTGGATCCGTGTTTACATTGTACGAGCAGCCAAAGCTCCCAGTTGGAAAATGTTGCACGCAGCCATCTGGTGACTGGTCATGGTGATTCCCACGTGCAGAACAAATCACACAGCTAAATAGTTTTTGGGTTGTTTTGGGGGTTTTTTTTTTTCTTTTTTTTTTAACTGGCTGTGCATGAAAAACTGAACTGGCGACTGCAGAGATGAGATCCGTGCTGATAAGTGGAATGGTGGGATTTCAGTCGATGTAAAAGTTTCCACGTAACCTTATGCGGTTGCGGTCCCCTCCAGGTTTTGTTTTTTTGTTTTTTTTGAATCGGGGAAAGCCTTTGTGTCTGGAGACTGACCCATCTCACCTCATCTCCGAACAGCCCAACAAAACTGCGGCGTCTCCACACGGTCTCCAGAGATGCAGCTCGTGCATGCTTTGGGTTTTACCGTAAATGCTCGCAGACATGACAGCGAGAGTTATGACTCCAGTGGAGGGAACCTCCGCTTTGTGGGGCATGGAAAGATCTGTACCAGACAGAGGGGAGGGGGCAGAGGGGGGGAGAGAGAGGGTTCCCGGCACCCTTAAAGCGCGATGACCTGCAGTTTCATACCATCTTTTCTGAGAAATCCCTATTTTCGTCATTGTGTTAGGGGGGGAAAGCCCCCCGAACCGTGGAACATTCTTTTAATTCTTCTTACTCAACCATGTTGCGTGCGTCTGGTCTATTTTTAAAGCATCTCTGGTTTGTCTGAAAAAAAAAAAAAAAAAAAAAGACTCAAGAGTTTGGAGAAATCTCTTCAAAGATATTTACTGTAACGACTGATTATTGGGGGAATTTACGACACATGTGGCCACCACATGGAGGGAGACTGATCCCGTCTGAAGATGCACGGACCCCGAAACATGATTTGTCGCTGTGATGTGAAAGGAACGTATGGAACATGTTAAACGCAACATGTCCAACACGTGTCGCCGTCCGCCTCGAAGTCGGTGGTGCATTGCAAGCGGCGTTTTCAGAAAGAGGCGGTTTCTCCTCACAGACAGAGGAGAAGCTATATCACCTATTCTGAACGGAAACATAGGCAGTGATATCCCGAAACATGATGTGCGTAAATTACAGCTGCCAGCCCGCCGGCGAACATCTGCATGCGCTGGCCTGCCCGACATGATGGGAACTGGAAGTGATGCACGCTGGGAACTTTGGTGGAACTTGCCGGTATTTTCACAACAAGCACGTTGTTCGAGTTACAGCCAGCTCGCAGCCACTTGACTCATCCGTTGATTTATAACTACTCATAACGCTCCTAATCGCTGATGGCGTGTTAATCCCACCTGCTGTTTGTTCCGGGAATCCGGAGGAAAATAGTTTTCGTCGGAAAGTTTCTGTTGACAAAGACCGATGACTTTACGTCGGTGTGTGTCACCGACCGACGGTATCCGAGCTGTTGGGACGCCGATCTTCAGCCGCGAGAACACGAATCACACAAACTGTTTCAGTGCCCCCCTGGGTGTGTAAGCTAACAGGAGGCGACGCTCGAACCCCCCCGGCTGCTGCTGAACAGGACTCACGCTTGAGCTGAGCTCACCCTGGCTTGACTATAACTCAGCCCCATATTGACTCGGGCTCGTCTGACAGCGCCGCGGCGTCCAAAGCCACAACGTGAGATGGATATTGTCATTTGCAGCTTGTGCTGAATCCATTCGGCTCAGCGGCCGATGAGGTGCATGTTAAATTGCCTGCGATGTACATGTCTTTCGTCGGCAACGTGAGCATGGAGCTCTCCTCAAATGCTACCTCACAGCGCCCCCATAACTCATCCTAATGTATACTTTATGGCTGTGGATGAGAACCTCCAGCCTCACGTTACGTTTGCTCCCTCAGTCAGAAACCTCCCACAGCCCAAACTGACGTGATACGTTTTCAAGCTGGAGGGACGACGGTCGTCAGAACTCCCTTTAAGTAAACTGCAGGCTGTCGGAGCCCCTCAGTCGCAGGCCGCACGAGCTCAAGCGGGAGGCAGCGCTGTCAGCGACGCTCCGGTGCAGCGCTGTCCGCCTTGAAGCTGATATTCCAAGCCGAAGGTTGTCCAAGTAGGTGATTGCTGCTGTCCTGCTGAACTAACAGGAGGTGTTGACCAAGATGAATCTGTTCTTACTGCAGAAGAAACGGTTTCTGGGTCAGGTTTGGGGGTCTGGCAGACATCTTGCCGCTGACTGGGAGAAGCAGCCTGTAAACACATAAACGACTGAAGGTAGATGATAAACACCAGTGAGCAGAAAGGAACGAATGGCTGGGTGGGACGCGCCGCATCGGAGCGACGCCATGAAGACGAACAACCGGAGGACGGGGACGGATTTGTACA
>JBBMJM010191122.1:0-10916 GCA_037832705.1 Centriscus cristatus | reverse complement strand
CACACACACACACACACACAAACACAAGAGCACACAATCTGTCGCAGAGCATCACACACAGAGACGTGTCACGATGGATACGCGACTAGAAAATGCACAGGTTCAGCTTATCAGGCATTTACAGCTCCAGCTGCCACTCACTTCATCACACACACACACACACACACACCCCTGCTGTCTTACGCCTGCAGCCTTCAAGGTCACATCTCAGATGTACGCTTTGGATTTTTCCTCAATGACATCATACGGTCAAACATCCTGTTGTGTTTGAAATGAGTGTGTTCTGTGCATTTTAGCGTATAACCTGAAGCGTCCTCATGCTGGAAACCAGCCTCAACATGGGTGGGGCTGCGCAGTAGTACCAACACCCGTGCAGGAATAACAAGAACCTGGTTATCCTTATGATTAAACCACCGTGACTGTCATCATCCCGAACCCTGGGCTGGTCAGTCACATTGGGTCAGAAATCAGAGGTTACTGACAGAAAAGAGTGTGTGGACGTACTACTAGTACTACTATCTGAGTTACATAATCCTGAATGTGTTCCCCGGCTGTTTTTAGAAAAGCTTTGCTAGCATGGATGATGAAATAATTTCAGTGTGTGTTTGCGTTAATATCCCGAGGGATCTCCTGATCCAGATTCTTCAAACACACACACACACACACACACACACTATTAATACACTTCCTCTGAGCTTTTCCCCTTTCATCGTGCCTTCAGGCATCCCTCCATCTCACAAGCATGAATATGAAGCATGAATCAGAGGAAATGTTTTATGAGGTGGCCGACATCCACAGTCAGAAGTTGACCGATATGTGTTTTTGACTGCGGGATGCCGATATCTCCAAAGCAGGAAGACACAATGGCCATGTGTGCTGGCAGATAGAAGCCTCTCCTTGTTTCTCAGAGAGAATGAGAACAGATGGACATTTGTCTATGCAGCTATCTTAAAAAAAAAAAATATTTGGCTGTACTCATACAAGGTTTCCTAAAAACACCCCAGACGTTAGCTCAGATGAAAAGCATGTGTGCTTTCAATCTCCTTTGAACACCTCAAACAGCCATATGTGAAAAGGAGTTCTGCTAGTGTGTACTATGTTGTAGCCAAAGAAGAGATAGCACAAATATACAGCCAGCTCCCAGCTAACAGATATGTTGTCCCGGTAACAGATGTGTGTCGGACCCAATGGCAGCGAGTACAGAGAGGATGGTTGGTGATGACTCTTATTACGCTACGCCCAAGCAGGTATCCCGATAGTCAGGCCCAGAAGGCTGAAGTGATGACCGGGAGGATGACGGGAGGGGACAGGAGGGGTTGGTAACAGGGAGGCAGTCCGAAATAACGTAGGATCCTAGGCAGTGTTAGTGGGACAAAGACAGGAGAGGTCGTCAGCAGGTAAAGAGCCGACAACAATCTGGCACTGTGTGTACAGAGGCCAGGGGTCATTACCCCTCCATGTGGGGCGGTGACAGGCTTCCTTTCGATAAGATGGGAGGAGTCACCACCAAGGTAGCCTTTGATGATGAGCTGAGATCAAAGCTACCTTTGATGACACGTTGAGACAGTACCACCGTCTGCTGGCCATGGTCGCGGATTTGTGCCATGTCTCAAATCACTGATTTAGTGCACTAGTTGAGTGCACGTATTACATACACTGTCGCATACTCATTCAGTTTGAACACACTTGCACACTTGAAATACTCAGTTTAAGTATTGAAGGGCACGATTTGAGAAACAGTATTGGTCTTTATCAGCTAGCTAGTATTTGGCTAGCTCTTAGCTAGTGTTCTTTCCACACAGTGACTCTGTGCAGCTGTAGCCTAGCAAGGCTGAGATACGCAGGACATTCCAGCTCAGACAGTAAAGAAACAGACGACGACATTTGAGGTGTCTTTCAGCTATGTGAATCTCATATGTATGTCCATTCATGCGCGCTAACCACATTCAATGCGGGCATTAGCATGTTAGCATTTGGGTATGAGCCACATTAGCATAACCTCTGTCTTTGCCGGTATCCAAAAACACAGTGGCTTACGCACAACCTACAGTTGATCCTTTTAGTGGTTTTCTTCATATTCCGTCAGAGGAGACATGGCAGGAATTATATTGAGTGGAACGACTGAAATGACAAAATTGTTGCACATTCAACATGAACACCCCAGCGATAAACATATGCTGACAGTAGCTGTTTGAAATGCACAAAAAAAAAAGAAGTCACCCTTGTATTTAGCCGTGGATTAAAAGAAATGTACATATTCGGTATTAGGATTCGGTTTTGTTGTCCCTCTGCTGATCAAAGGTTTCATTATGATTTCTGACTGGCAACAGATTAAAGCGTCTTCACTCGAACACACACCACTGAAAAGCCCCATTGGTATGCAAGGCATGCATAATCCACAAAGACAGAATCAAACTGTAATGATCCTGTTGAGAAAATTGTTGCTGTTGTGCCAGTAAATAGTAATGAGCTACAAGTGAGAAGCACTAATCATTCGCCAACTGATGTGAAAGGAGACAACGGATCATTCTGTCACTGCTACTAGAAACGCTGGATTGTACATGTGGAAGCGACATCTGAGGTCAGCTCATATTTATCCAGCACACGTAAACGAAACACGGAAAATAAGGAATATCTCGGCTCTTTCGTAACAGAAAAAGATGTGTTTGTTCGCTCACTATGAAGTCTCGCAATCAAAGCTGAACAGGTTTTTCTTTTTCTTTTTTTTTTCCAGCCACGCAGACGAGCCAGACTGGCTTCTGGCGGATAGACGGTGCGGCCGTTCATCTAACCTAATTCAGTCAAAAACACTGTGCTTGGCTGTGAACTAACAAGAACTTCACTACCTGAATACCAAACTGGCTGCTCAACCAGCCGACAGCCCGTCAAAGAGAATACACAAAGGGAAAAGCTGTCGCTCAGCGGACTCTGGTCAGGACAAGAGACGTTTTAGTGTGTTGCTGTCGACATGCAAACTATATCAATCCAGCAGAAACACCTTTTCTATTTGAAGGGATAATTTTCGAGTAGATATTAAACACCTTATCGGATGTGGATCTTGTTTCTTCGCTCCTCTAGTTGGGTGAGGGGTCATTTTATTGAATGTTGGGGGTTTGGAAAACACTGAGATAATCTTCAAACTCGTGGGCCGAAGCAGTTTGTCGTGGATTATTTTCATTGACAAGATCCTGAATCTATTCGATGTCAACACCAATTGTAATTGTTCTAAGGGTTGTTTGGTTCTTGTTACACGCCTGACAGCAGCGCAGTGCATCTGCCGCAGCGGTTTGATTGACCGGACAGATAATAAAAATCAAGCTGCCTTGTGGGAAATCAGAGTCGGAAGCTTCCGCGGGAATTTCGCGGCGCCCACGCATGAGGCAGATTACAGTAAGGGACTCGGCTGAGCCAGTGGAGCGACGGCTAAACAAATCTGACACATAACCATGTTAAATCCTTCAGAGACACAATGATGTTTCCAATGTTTAAATCACTATCATTACTAAGAGTCAGAGTTTTACAGTGGCGCCATGGGCCAAGGCCTTCCCACTTGATTCGTCAGGCGTGTCACATTAAGAGGGCATTACGCAGTTAAATTCTCCTCCTGAATAATTGAGGATGTCTTCAGATACAAAAGCAACAGGCATCCATCCGTGACAGACATTGAAGCTGACAGAATAACATGCCTCCAGAGAGCGTCTCCCACCGCCGCCGCCGCTGCCGAGAACAAAGAGATTCTGATGTTGAACATGAACCACACGATGTCCCAAGCGGCAGATAATTGGCTTCAGTGCTACTGATTTACATTTTTATCCAAATATTTCTACTTTGACGTTTTCACTGTGAAATCAAAGGGCTTCAGAGAACCACTCGGGCCCTTGTCAAGACATCTTTGAGATAGTCCGAACGGCTTTAAGCTGCAAATGTGAAGACAAAGGTTATGTAAGCAGGTGAGGAATGCCTGGACACTGCCAAAGCAATGACAGATAAAAAGAATTGTGTCATAGCCTGTCATTTCCAGAACAATCCGTGTCCTAAGCGAACCATCTGACAAATATCAACGAGGCTCAGACGAGTGCTGAGCACGCCACTTAAGCTGAGTGCATCTTTGGATCCTCCTGCGGATCTGTGTGGATGCAGAGGTTCACAGTAAAATGGACCCAGCTGTCACAATCCAATGAAGCTGAATAAAGCCATGCCACGGGCCCGGGTGCCGCACAAGCCTCCATTCACTTCGTACAGCCCAGAGGACAATGATGGATTCAAGGTGGGTATGAAGGTTTACGGGTTCGGACAGAGCAGGTTTACCTTAAATCACACGTCAGATCCCACGTGGAGAACTCATGATCCTCAAGGTTCATGACCACGTTGGTGGTCCTTGGCCAGGTGGTGTGACGTTTGATGGAGACCAGCTCGTGCCCGGCCTTTGGTGTCGGGTCACAGCTGCAGCAGGTACCCATCCTTCCCCAACTAACCACCTGTTTCCAAGATCGGTCGGGACCTATCTCCACAGAGACCTCGCTGCTGTCCCGCAACACGTTCGACACCACTGATCCAGCTGTTTCGCTAATGTTTTGAAGGCGTGTCGCCGGCCGTCTCGCCCCTTTGTGTACGCTGACAGATGTGTCACTGTCTCCTTCCGGCAGTCACACTTTGTTCCTCTCTCTCTCTGCCAGCGTCCTTCAATCCCTCCATTGTGTCTGTCCTCCTTTGCCCAGGCTTGAACACAGATGGACAATCCCTAGTTTTCCTTTTTGCTTCACAGACAACAGTCATGTTCGACCAGTGCGAGACTGTCCGGTCCCTCGCTGATGGACTGTGTGGGCAAGTGGAATGTTTCCATTTGTAGGCTTTGCACATCTACATGTCTGACATATCTGATATTCATGAGCTGTTCCCACCTACGTGTCCATTCGTATCAAGCAACATGTTTTGGCTTAAAAACAATCAACTTTTACTGGAGATAAGACAATTCTGATGAGTTTTATTAGCGATATCTAGATATTTTACGATGTATCATATAACACGGGACACGGTCACTTGTTTCAGTGTTAGTGCAAACGATTCTTTTGTGTGAGAGAACCCTCAGTGACTAGTGACAAATCTATTGACTCTTCCTGGTGTTACTGGAGTCTATTAACCTACCATCAGCTCCTCCTCCACTCACGGGTGGTCAGTGCCACATCTGTCCCAGCTGCTGCGTTCAAGGACACATTGGATTCACACCGGAACATAGACATGTGACGTATGGCCAAAGAACAAAAACATAATGAGATGTGACCTTTAGTCCATATCGCCCACAGGAGATACAAGAGCTGTAACTTTCTCCGAAAATCAAGATCGATGGAATTCAAACTGGATACAACTTAGTTGAAGGACGTGAAACCAATACACCCGGACTGGATCAGTAAATACGAATGTGGCTCTCAGCTGAAACTTTGTTTTACACGACCAGCGCCCCTAACTCAGATCAGCTGATCAAATGAACATCTCTTTTAAGCTGGTGTCTGAATCCTTGTGTGTGAAAAATGTATGTCATTATTTATATATCATGATGAATCACACATCAGCCAAACAGATCTGCGTTGTACTCAGATCTCTGTGGGACTCTATGGATTAATACGTGCAGCCTGAGGCAAGAGTTAAATATTCAAGACATCCATTTTCAGATGAACTTCAAAGATGGTGCGAACACACACGCACACGCGGTGTACTCAAATGACCCACAAGAGTGATCTGTGCAGGGATTGGCGAGAAAGAGGAGAAAGACAAGAGGGAAAACAAGAGGGCTGTTATGTTCACAGCAGATTCTGGTGAGTTTACACGGGTAAAATAGATGAAAACATCAGTGCCAACGTTCTGGAAAACAAGCCAAAACATCATCATCACCATCTGTCAAACAAACTCTTCTTTAATCACAAATAGAATGAAGAAACTGACCATGAACGACCCACGGATCACTGCAACAAACTTGTGAAAACTGCCACGCGCTAACAGAGGTACAGCTCCGTGTGTGGACTTCAGATATGTCTGCTGATGTCTTCTTGGGAGGGAAGCGAGCAGATATTTAACAAGCTGTTCACGAGTCCGGTGTGTCGTAATATGACTGTGACTGAAGGAACCACACGAACCGTCACAGACTGTGGACACAAGATTGATTGTTCCATTTTTACTGGAGGGGCATAAGTGGTGGTCTGGAAGATCCATGTGTCCACGTCACAATATGTTTCCATCATAACTCAGGTCTGCACTAACAACATCTCGAATCAACACGTTCACAGTTTTTTGATGCAAAATAACCAGAAACCCAATCACACATCGGAGACATCCGGGGACCGGAGGGGGCCGGGTCAAGTCCAGCCACATTGTAGAAGTGGACTGGGAGCTGAAGAGGTGAAAGTTCACTTCCTTACTTACTGTTGAGGTGAACCTTGACCAAGTGCACCGAAAAAAAAACATGTGCTCCCCGGGTGCCGCATGTGTGTGGCAAAATGTATCTGAAGATGAAACTCAAAACAGTTTTGTTTTGTAAAGTAAAATGAGTTTTATTGTCCTTTATTGAGTGTCCTGAGTTTAGAGATAGAGATGATTCCCGTCTCACTGAGATTATAATCATTGGGCGTCAGAACACAAATAAAGCTCATGTGAAAACATATTTTTACAGTTATAAAGGTCGGGATGGTCAGAAAAGCCCAAAATATTCCCAGGTTAGAAAAAAAGGTACATCCCCTTCAGACTAATAAATGGATTGGAGCTATGACAGAGATAGTGTCATCAGAACAGATGCTGCAAGAGTGAATTAAGACGGGGATTCCTATCAACGACGACAGCTGTGACCACAGGGTGTGAATGATGATGTACTGACAACACAACTGTGTCAAAGGGTAAAAACGAAAAGAAATCAAAGTAGATCATGTCAACAAAAGAAGAAGATGCTGAGTTTGATCATTCTGAAATTTAAAAAGTACAGATAAATTGAATTCAAACATCTGTTCTGTCAGTTTATGTGAAAACAGCATTGAACAGCTGTTGGGTTTTTACTAAACAAGCTTTCTGGAACGGGCCCCCGGACCTCACCCAGAATAGTTGGTGGCCCTTCATAGGAAAGAATTCAGGGTCCTTGAACCAGTACTAAGAGAACAAACAGAGTTTCCTGACTTTCGGTGGTAGAGAGACACCTTTCTTCTCCGGTGTTTGTACATTTTGAGACAAGTTTAAAAAAAAAAAAAAAGAACACTGAGCAGCTGATAAATGATTGCCTGGTGGTGAATGAGTTTCAGTGTGAGTCAGGTACAAACAATGACTCACAACTCCAAACCTGCAGCTTGCAGAAGTTACAACCACATCTGTGATCTTTTTAAAGCATTTTAGTGTTGTTTCATTTCATATTTTGTCAGGATATTAAAGATCATGGCTAAACCTGACAACTTTAGAAATCACTTCACTACACCTTTAAAGCACGATGTTGGGTGGTCTAGCGACATCTGGTGGTACAGTTGCAGATGACAACCCCCCAGCACACCCCTGACCTTTGACCATTCTGGACTGGTGGACAGACATGGCAGGTGACATGAGCACATGTCAATATGAAGACAATTTACCGACAGTCAGTGCCGTTGTAAATCTGCCTGAGCTGCTCAAAAGCGACAGAAACATGCCCACAGCTGTGGAGTAGTCGTGGTGCGCCACCATTCTTTTCACTCGGACACAACTGAACGCGAGCGTTGTATGTATGTATGTATGTATGTAGGACACGTCTCTGTGTGTGTAAACCCTTTGTGCATGAGGCTCCTGATTTAGGTATTGACCACGGGGGAACTTTGAAGATTTCAATGAACAACTAGAACAATGATCAGAACCAATAAAGGTCCTCGTACCAATAAAGATTCCCGTCTTGTGGTGCAGCTCCGAGGTGTGTCAGGACAAACGTGTCTACGAGTTAATCATTTACCATCAAAGGCCAAAGTCTGCTGAGTAACACTACATGCAGAATAAAACTTAATACCCCAACAGGTGTTGCTGAATACGTCTTTTGTGGGGGGAAACATCTGTGGGAGGAAAATATCTGGAGGGAGCGTCATTAAATTTGGCACAGAGCCAGAGAAGACAGTCGGATGCTGTCCTTGGGCTGACATTTGCAAGAAAGTAATCTTTAACTCTCCTGCTGTTCCGAAAGCAAACACAGAAACCGTTCAGCACCTTCGACCAACAAAAACAACAGAAAAGCTTTTGTTGACAAAGCTTCCAGCCGGTATTTGTCTGCCAGGGTACCACTGAATCCTTGGTGGGGCCGCAGAGAAACAAAGAGGCTTATTCATCCGAGGACAAAGATCGTTAGACTGCACACTGACCCCGTCTTACCATTAAAAATAAAATTCCTGAAAGCCTTGCTGTTCTTTTCGTGAGCAAAACATCTATACTTAGATTGATTCGCCACGCTGTTCACCTGGTAGCAACCTCCGCTCGTTCCAACCGGCTGAAAAGACTCCCAGGGACGAGCTCATTCTCCCGTACGACCCCTCATCCAGCTTCAATTCTTGTTTTTATTTTGTGTAGTTACAGAAGATGGTCCTGCTGTGCGCTGCGCAACCTTCTGTATGTATTCATGGACATTCTCCATTTTCAGGGGGACGGAATGTCAGCGTGACAAATGTGGGCCCACGCACTGCAGACAAAGACAGACCTAAAAGAATACCTTACGGGACAGAAAGTTTTCCAGCGGTCTCGATTGTCTTCTCTCGGTGTACTGCAGGGCTGTACTCCCGACATTAATGTAAGCTCCTTGGAGATAATCCTCTTTGGTACGGCGTCGTGATACCATCACTGCGCAGGATTGAAAACGCTACACAGTCAATTTCCAGAGTCTTCCCCTTTAAAGAGGAACTAAACCCCCAAACGACTTCTTCCTGCTCCAGTCCAATCTGTTGGAGGACTTACTGATTGACTGGGTCCAAATCTCAGCTTAGGCCATTTATTACAATTATGCATTTCTCTCCGGGTACTTCAGCTTCCTCTAAAACTGGCTACTCTAAACTGCCCCCTCCAGGACAGTCGCGACCCGTAACCAGAACGAGTGGGAGACGGCGGCTGGGTGGACAGAAACTTTGTCGTAAATTCTTCACAGTGGCGCCCTCTACAGATGGAAACACGGCTGTTGTGCTCGAGTGTTGCTATTGGCTGCGGCTGGTGGTATTTCAGGTATCAACAGCTGTCCATTTGGCTCCGCCCCTCCCACAGACGCTCTGTAGCACTGTCTGGTCTTCGCCACCAGGAGACATCTGTCAAACTGCGAGAACTTTCAGGACGGTGTGAGTGGGCGTGTCTGGTCCCATCCGTCAGGCCCGGCCACCTGTTGAGGCTTTTTTCTTTTTAATCAAAACTCTGAGATTCGGTTTCACTCCAGTCAATGATTTTCATCTCCTTTTTGTGGTATTTTTCCAATGAAGCTGCTCCTTGAAAAGAGAGGATGTTGATTTTACATGTTCAATTACCACTGCTCCATTTTGTGGCGGCAAGTAAACACAAATGTCAACTGTGACAGTTCCTCTCGTGAGTCCACTTTTTGGCACTAGAGCCATTACAAACCGACTCAGTAAATGCTTATTTAAGGCAAATACAAAGAATAAATGCAGAATCGAACCAACGGTAACCATTTTGAATCGATAAACTCAAAGAACTGACACCGCGGGGGGGGGCAGGTGTGTGGAATTGATAAGTGGAGCTGCTTGCAAACTGTATCACATCAACAGTCTTTCACGCGCTGACTTCTCCTCCCTCTCCTCTGCTTTCCCTTTGTGTGCCCATGTCTTCCTTCAATCCCCCTGGGTGAAGCCAGCCATGCAGATGATCCTGAGGGAGGTTTATCCCTCCTTGGATCCGATCGGCTCGGCTCTCTGTGACAGAAGCTCCCTGCTGGGACAGAGCAGCGCGGAGGACGGGCCGTCGGGCCCAGGAGGTGCATCACGTCTGTGCCGGCGCACATAGATCTAAAGTAAGAAGATTCCTGGAGAAACGTCTTGCACGTGTGTGAGTAGTAGGCCTGAGGCGGGTGGAAGCCGCCGTGCACAGCAGACATCCCTCATCCCCAGGGGGGAGGTAAATAAACAAGTCCAGGCAGAGTGAGTGACGACAGAACAAAGACTACATGTCATGGACAGTGCACATCTACCTGTCCCTCCACTCAACGGCAGAAAATCCAACTTCAACACTACGTAGTGAAAGTCCAGTCCACACCAGAGTTTACAAATGTAACAACTTGCAACAAGCAACTCAATGAGGACGTGATGAGGAATGAAGAACTGGAGAATTTCTGGTAGATTCTTCAAAAGTAACGCTTGGGACGGCCCTCTCTCTGTGGGGGCCAATCAGAGGACGGCCGTCTGTCTGTAGGGACCGATCAGAGGACCTCCCTCTGTCAGTAGGGACCAGATGACGGCCCTCTGTCTGTAGGGACCAATCAGAGGACGGCCCTCTGTCTGTAGGGGCCAATCAGAGGACGGCCCTCTCTCTGTAGGGGCCAATCAGAGGACGGCCCTCTGTCTGTAGGGACCAGAGGACGTCCCTCTGTCTGTAGGGACCAATCAGAGGACGTCCCTCTGTCTGTAGGGACCAATCAGAGGACGTCCCTCTCTCTGTAGGGGCCAATCAGAGGACGTCCCTCTGTCTGTAGGGACCAGAGAACGGCCCTCTGTCTGTAGGGACCAGAGGACGGCCCTCTGTCTGTAGGGACCAATCAGAGGACGGCCCTCTGTCTGTAGGGACCGAACAGAGGACGGCCCTCTGTCTGTAGGGACCGAACAGAGGACGGCCCTCTCTCTGTAGGGGCCAATCAGAGGACGGCCCTCTGTCTGTAGGGACCGATCAGAGGACGTCCCTCTGTCTGTAGGGACCTATCAGAGGACGTCCCTCTGTCTGTA
>JBBMJM010191016.1:0-19961 GCA_037832705.1 Centriscus cristatus | reverse complement strand
CAAAGGAAATAAAGAGGACCTAGCACCGATGAGACTCTCTCACACACACACACACACACACACACACACACACACACCATTTGTTTGAGTTTGACACCCCTGACATATCAAGACCTATTACATCTGACTTACTTTCCTCTTCTTTGTACAATAAGCTCCTAATATCGCTCTGGTCTATTGGGAACCAGCTACTATCAAAAGACAAGTGAACAATGACGTTACTGGTGTTACCTCATTGAGGAACTAGCTGCTACAGAAGCAAACTTGCTTTGATGCTCGTGTGTGCTGCAGCCAGGAGCAACATTCCTTTGATGCTCAAGGGTGCTGCGGGTCCCGACCCCCCCATAATATGAGGTGGTGACACCCATATCAATACACAATCCATCAATAATTTTAGTACAATACCTTGACAGGACTGACAGGACTCACTCAGGACCTCTGCTGTGTTTTCTGTCAGGAGAAATACGTTTAGGTGCCTGTGGATCCACGTCACTTAAAGGGATCCATAGTACCGGTACTGTCGCTGACACGGATACTAGGAGATTCATGCAATGTGACTAATGCTCATGTCATTTTTGTGTGACATATACGCGACACTATGCTTTGTATGAACTGTATGTGTGTATTTTGAAAGCTGGGAGACAAAGTAGTTTGAGAAATGACATAAAACATTGGAAACCTTTGTTTAAAACAAATCCTCTTAAGCATCCAGCGCCCCGTTTCTTTCAGTGTGACATTGCAAATGATCACTTCTCGCCATCAGAGAACACACACGCAAGGGTTGTACTTTTATTTACAGGAGGAATTCATGAACACGTCTTGTTCAGCCTCTGAACTGTAACAATCACGACCGGCCCTTTTGCTGAGGTCAGTGACCCCGTGCTCACGTGACTTGACTCTCGTTGCAAATTTGACTTGAGAATTGCACGAGTAACACTGCTGAGGGCCTCAACTTGGTATTCATGACCTGAGAGACATGACTTGACAGGACCTTTTTCTGGATGTTGAAAGGTCATGTTCTGTTTTTGAAACATGACTGGATGACGTGAATACGGATGTACGTACCTTGCATGCAAACGTGGACACCTCGTAGGCCGGCCGGTGCACAACTCAGAGATGAAATCCTTCAGTTTGTATTCACCAGTCGAGTCATGTCAGTGGTACAAAGAGAAAAGTGGTTCTGAGCGACACAACCAGGGGTAAGATCAGTTTTGTATTATTCTGTTACTACTTTTTTCATTAATGTATCCTTGTGTTGACAGCAGGCAAAGTATTACAAAACCAACTTGGTGGTCGTCAATCTGTTTCACTCGTCCAAGGAAATGACAACACAACACGGACCTATTTGGAGGGACAAATAGCTCATTAATACTTTTAACCAGCCCTTCATAGAACTGGACTTGTCTTATTGCACATACGTGAGCTGGCGTCACCAACTGCAGGAGCCAGACCTGCCTGGATGGAACAGACCCATACATTCCTTCTATTTCACACAAATAGTCTCCAGAATGTCCAAACTCAATCCTGACCTGAGCTGGAACACAAGTTGGAGCCTGAGAGTTTCAGGTCTGCGTATACATGTCTCGTCTTTCTCTTTTCGTTGCAGTTTTTGCCGAGTTTTGCTTCACATGTGTCATTGACCTGACGAGTGCTTTGGAGTATGACGGCGTTATCTCTGGATTTATGGAGTTCTACCAGAAGACGGTAGGTTGGCTTGTAACATCTATAGAACTTTTTCTGCTGTTAACCTACTGAACACATGTAATTCCTGTGTTTCAGGGCGAGCCTTACCTGGGCACAGCCTACGCCATCATGATGTGCTACTGGGACGGAATAGTTCACTTTATCCTTTATCTCATGATGATCAGTAGGATAACAGACAGGTGGGTGTCACAGTGGCCTGATAAGAACAATCAGCTATACTGCACATGTTTTAAGTAGAAGAAGATCTGTTCAGTGAGAGTGTGCCAGCCAGACCAAAGTAGTCAAATAGTTCAGTGATGAGATCAGTTCAGAGTGAGCACTGCCTCCAGGCAGGTGTTATTATGGAAACGAAGCCCTGTTTTGACCAATGTCAGACTGTTACCGCAGACAGAAACTGTGCCCTCGCTGTGTATTACATAGAAATGCAGCATGTGTGAACTGTGTGTGTGTGTATGTGTGTGTGTGTGTGGGGGGGGGTATATGGAGTGGTTGGGAGGTTAGTCTGCTACTGGATCCACACCTACCTGACACCTTGTGTGTTTGCATGAAGAGGTGCACTTCAGCTCAGCTCTGAGACGAGATGTTCCAATGTCTGCTTCTTGAGTCCAGGTGGAGCTGTTCAGCTGCATCATTTTAAAATGGGTCTGCAATAACTTGGGGCTTCAGAACATTAAAACAAAACGTCATATTAAGCTGTAACTAATCTGCTGCCTCAACAGTGACAGTAGCGGTCCTTTCTCCTACAGGAAAGCCTATCGTACGCTGGGTTTGTTCTGGGCCGGTTCCCTGTCTGCCAACATGAGTGTGTTTATTGCTGGGATCCTGGCAGGTGAGGCTCATCTTCGAGTTCCCCTCTGTCCATTAGAAGAGGTTTAATCAGATAAACATCTGCGCTGCTGTGTACCATCGGTGTCACGGTTCAATCTGCCAAGCCGGCACTTTCACTGACTCCCAAAGAGTCCAGAGGTCGACAAAGTCAACCACATCCAATTACAAGCATCATGCCGATCTATGTTTTTTATGAACCCGGCAGGTAAATATGGGTCAGAGATCCGTCCAGCCTTCTGGCTCAACTTCCTCTTCCTCCTCATGCCTGTGTGGGGAGCCATCACGCTATTCACTCGGCCCAAGGACAGACCTTTAATCGGTGGATACAATGTAAGTCGTGAGGATTATTCAGGGAGAATCCCACTGGTTTGTAAACTGGTATGTGATGGGGAACAACTGTCAACGTTGACAATTAGGCTGCCAGGATGTAAGAGTGAGTAGAAAACTGCTGCATGGGCCTTAACCAGTAATGAGAGCGTCCACTGACTCAACGGCCTTAAAGCTGCCGACCTCCAGAAAAGCAGAGAAACAACAACAGACAATCACTTACACTTACAACCTCCAAAAATAGCTTCAGACGGCATTTCCTTAAAAAACACAAACGAATGACACGTTTTTAGATTCATGTTGGTATCATTCCAGAATTTATCTCCAGTAATGAAGACACATCTCCTTTTCATACCTTTTTTAACTTATTTGACAGTGAATTTGCAAACACCTCTAAGATTATAAGGACTCTCCTGGATTGAAATGAACCTCTGCACCTTTTTGATTTTGCCCTGAACAAAATTTGCATGATTTTATATTAATACAAATCATATTCACATTTCATACCATGAGAATGTGAAAAAGAACGTGAACAAGTGACTCTGTGTGAGCATAATCATCAGCCTGATGCACAGGGCTTTTCTTATTGGATTTAAGCTGGGTATTTTCACAGCCACAGTCAGTGGAGAAGACACTCTTGGACAGAACGTGCTCCTCTGCTCTCAGACGTCTCTTTAACCTGTGAACCTGACCGTGACAAACTGCTTCTCGACGTGATGCCGGTGTCTCCACACAGGCCCAGCACGCTCAGAGCATGAAGCTGATCTGGCGTCCGTTGGATCTCATCCTGGTGCTCTTCCTGTTAGCTGCCATGGCCTTCACCATCCTCAGAGGACTGGTGAGTCGACATCATCACGTTCATGTTACTCATGGGGTTGTAGGCGGACGTGCTAATAAGTCCGCATCCCACATTGTCAGTGAAGCCGAATAGAATCTTCGAGGGGGGGTTGGGTATACAGGACACATTATTTTTTTGCTTTTACTGGTGAATTTGCCATGTGTCTGTTGGACAGTGACCCTTAGAATTCACCTGTTAACACATTTCTATGTTAAACCTATTTCTTTAAAGGTCATTTAAGCAGGTTGAATGTTTCCATGCTCACTGAGTCTCTCTCTCTGTGTGTGTGAGTGTGTGTGTGTGTGTGTGTGTGTGCAGACACACTGATGCTGATATGGCTGTGGTTGTCATACATAATGCTGTATTTGTTAACCCCCTCCCCCCCGTAGGTGGCTCTGGACTCCCCTCTAGAGGCCTGTTCAGTCTACCTCAAGCAGTATGAGCCCTACCTGAGGGATCCCGTGGGCTACCCCAGAGTCATGGTGGGTCCTTATTTCTCCACCTCTCTGAGCTGCAGCTGTTTCACAAAGACATTTTTCAGCGTGACGGTTGTTTCCGATGGAGTCCTAATGCGACTGGTGCTGGATGTCCTCTCTTCCCGTCCTCTGACCTCACTCAGTTGTGTGTTAGGTTGTGGTTTTGAAGCTCTCTGTCAATAGGACCCTCAAGGACCCTGTCGAGTTGCATTCCTGGCACAATTGCAAGTCATTGATCAGACAGATGAACCGCATGCTGAGAACTTGAGAAGCTAATCTCTCACCCCAAAGCCCCCCCATCGTCATCATCTCACAGGCTGGGAGGAGTGTGTGTGTGCAGCATGTGATCTGTGCAGCATGTCTGGGTTTGAATCGCTGTTGTTCACTTGTGTGTACGCGTGGGTTTACTGGGCGATTTTGCAGTTTGTGCGTGTGCCCCCGCTGATCCCCATGTTCAGTGCTGATGATGAACTGTGAGCGCCATTCACCACGTCAACGTGAAAAGGACATTTCAACAAACGACCGAAGGGCATGTACGATTGGCTTTGAGGCTGAACACATTAAAATTCATCCCAACTTCAGAGCAAACAAATGAAAAGAAGTCATTCAGTGGAACAATTTGCAGCTCTTACAAAGTGGCTTTCATGGGCCAAATATTTGGAGTTGAAGGTCAAGTCAGTTTCTGCTGTGACCTCTGTGAGGAGGAGGGAATTGTGCTGAGGATGCATTGTTTAATCACTGTGCACAACTTGAGCTGCCTATAAGTGAATAATTACGTGCATGTGTTTGCATTTTCAGCTTTAAGTAGCCTTGTTCTGCATTCAGTGTGAGTCGGAGAGCTGCAGCTGAGGCCCGAGAAGAATGCAGATAAACTGTTTTCATTGTGTTTTGGAGCCCAACAGACAAAGACAGAACATCTCGATATTTACTGGATTGCTACAATGCAATCGCTACAAATGGGACATAGACGTGAGAATAAGTTCAGATGTTATTTTTAGAACCACAGTGTGACCTGGGCGTCACATGATCCAAAACAGTCGCGTGGAGCTGATGCTAACGATGCTTCTGTGCCTGTTTTTAACAGATGCTGCACATGTTCTTCTATGGACTTCCCCTTTTGGGTGCATTCATTTATGGCCTCCTCAAGCCCGGCTGCACGTGGATGTCTGACTGGACTGTGTTCTTCGCCGGAGCCATGATGCAGGTAACACGTAGTTGCATGCTGACAGCAGGTAATGAATTTGGTCGATTCAACTTGTCACTGTCTGTTACACACACCTGACACATCAACTAAAGTCAGGCGGCTCTCTGGAGGACTGTAAATAATTAATAAGCTGCTGGTGCTTACTTCTCCTATTGATCTGACCGAGCCATGAGGAGAGGAGGCTGTTGATTAAAGCCGAGTTGATCACAAGAGTTGGCTGACGGCCGGCGCTGCCTCTTCTCAGCGTTCTTCTCTTGAACAGTTCTCCTGTTCTTTAAACTAATGGCCGTATCAGTCTGGGAGGCTCCTAGGATATTTCCAATCTTGCCACGTTAGTGGATATAGAAAGTGGAAGTGTTGGTGTGCGTCATCCATTTTGGTGTCTGTCTCCCTCCAGTGCCAGTGGGCTCACATCGGGGGGTCCCTCCACCCTCGTACCACAGCTCCATTTCGTATCCCCGCCGACATGTTTTGGTGTGTGCTCATGACGAACCTGCTGTACGCCGTCACTCCCATCCTGGTGGCCTTGCGGGTTCACAGTAACCCCTATTTCTTCTTGAAGATCTCCCCCTTTCCCGGGCAGACAGGTCTGCCAAACAGTGAGGAGAAAGATACCAAGTACAAAGATAAATAACCGTCCTGAATCTTCAACATTCAATTCTTTATGTGCTGACAATCTCAGTATACCAAAATAAATACTTATTTACTCAAAACATTTGTCTCTAGTTTCTGTTTTCTTCTAAAATCTTCCTCTTCCCGTGTCTTCCCGTCAACAGCTGATTGGTTGGTTGATGAAACTGGAACTTACTTTAACTTACTAAAAGATTGAAATAAAGATTTTTAGATGTTTGTTTTTAGTGCTTTTATGGTCCTGAAACCTGTGACCAGAAAAACTCTCACCGATGTTCCTTATGTATGATCATGGTGAACAGAAATAATGGAGTCCTCTCACAGAGAGCAGCTCCGACATGATAGAGCATGTCTGATAATTCTTCCTGCTAATAGCTGAGAATGGACATGAAATGAAGAACATTGGACTCACACACACGCCTTCCATTAGCTGGAGCCTCAGCGATTCAAGGAACCAGCAGGTCATGATGCTGTTGGGAGGGTGGGTTGCACCTAAAGGGAATATTTTCCACGAGTAGCAAATGGACCAGACACAAAACGAACATGTGGACCATGTTGTATATGGACATGTCCCATTTCGTTACTTGTATGGGTCTTTTTTGAACATCAGTAAGTCCAGGAATCAGATGAGAGTGAATGTTCTGGATGTTGGTGTTTAATGCTCTCGGTGTATCACATGACATCACACGACACGCCTTCGGTACATCTTTAAACACACGTTATGTCACATTATGTATAGAAACAGTGTCATTTGTTGTGTTTCTGTACGTGCAGTTGGCAGCATTTCAACAACTTCACCATTAAATTCCATCAAGAAAGTAAATCAAACCTGCATTTAATAGAAAAACAAGCATCAGCTGAATACATGACCGTCACAGCATTAGAGCAAACATGAAATATTCTGAAGTGAAATTATTTAAAGCCAGCTCCAGCTTTTTTTTTTTTTTTTTAAGCTCGTGAAGACCTAATAAACAGAACAAGACGAACAGGACCAGTTTTACCTCACTGGTTATCAGCGAGCAGCAGAGCAGATTTGTGCACAGAGGACTCGCGCTGTAGAATACATATGTCACTGTGATTATTTCCAGCTTATAAACACACAATTAAGTCAGCTGAATCCGAAAGTTGGCCGACCACAACACAATACGCTGTTTTTGAACGGAACTATTCATCACTGCTGTTGGTGATGGCGAGGTCAGCGTCTGTCTCCACGTGAAGAGTATGCAGCTGCTGTTCCTTTAAACTGTTGTTGTAAACGTGAGTGGAATAAAGTCCATGATGAGAAAAGCATAGCTCTCCTGTTGATTCTGTTTTAGCTTACTGTAGCTAGATTTATCAACTTACTTTGCTACATTTGGCTGTCGGTGGGTGGGGTGGTGGGTGGGGGTGGGTTTGTAAGTTTGTTTGTTTTATGAGTGTTTGTGTTTTCTATGCTGTAATACTCAAAACTCAATAAATAAATGTGGGAAAAAAAAACAAAAACATGAGAATGTGTGTGTGTGGGGTGGTGGTGGTGGTGGTGGTGGTGGGGTGCTAAAGGTCTTACAACCAATTTTAATTGCAATGTGATAAGTTCATGCATGTTATTTCTTACCTGACAGTGAGGGCGTACCGACGTGGACTGCAGAAACTCTAACAGCAGCTGCTGCCCCTCACCCTCTCTGCAACGCTTTCGTCCTCTCCATCCGCTTGGTCCTTATGTTGTTGTTGTTGTTCGGTGCCACCGTATGCTCACTCCGCAGCGGTGGCGTGATAAATAGTCTGCTGCTGTTCTTATCGTTCTCTTTAGGAAAAAAAGAGGGGGCAAAGCACACTAAATGGATCATTGTGGACTTGTGAATGTCTTTTTGCAGATAAACACCAACACTCCAACGGCCACCAGGCAGAGCAGAGAAGTTTCCTTGACGGATGAAAGCAGTACGACCCTTCTCCACATCTCTACTTCATCAGCAGCCCACCCATGAGTAATTATCTCTTCTACTTTGCTGAGCAATTATAGGCCAGCAGACACACGGAGAGACGCGTCTTTTAATTCACCCTGCCTCCCTCAGCAGCTTTTCTCATGCTGAACTGTGATAGCGCTCCTGCTCACACACGCTAGCGGTGCATTCTGTGCGTGTGACAGAGGCTTTAAATCAAGCATGGCCACTCTTAACATCTCTGTAATGCCATGGTGGGGGTGCATCAAGTCTATGCTGCAGATGTCTGCTTGCTTCGGCCCTGGAGAAAAATACCACAGTTCACAGCAGGAGTGTGCATGTTGTATGACATCTCGTCAGAGGAAGTAATTACAGAGCATTCGTTCTTTTTGGAACAATAGATAGAACAATGACAAACATGAAAACATTCTAGTTCCTCATCAGCGCCAGCACAACAACTTAGCAATTTGTAGACAATCGTGTCTCCCTCTCCAAGCCTACAGGGGCCAGCATGTTCAAAGAAGGTCAGCGAGTTCTCCCCAACCCTCATGGCTTGTTCCCCTTCCATCAGTTGTCTGAGAAGGTAACTCACTGTGAAGTACTTTCCAGGTGAAAACTGAGATGGGAAAAAGCTGTTTTTTTCTACAGTATTCCATGTAGGACCACACCTTGCTCTGCACCTGTCTCTGTTCATCTCTACGTACTATGCCCGGTGGCGTTGTTGCATGCGAATCACCTGTAGCAATACATTTTACTCTGAAGTTGTAGGTTTCCCTCCTCAGATCTTTTCCTCTGCAGCGAAGTTTGTTGACTCATTTTATCAGAAAGTTTGGTTTTTTTATTTCACTATCACAGTGATGTGTGTGAAGTAAAAGATACATGCAAAAGACAGGAGCGAATCCTTTTTCAAAATAAAACATCTTTCAGATAAAGAATAAAACGGTAGTAACAGTAGTAATGGGTTTTTTTTTTCATTCGGCCCAGAAACACAACCCACGGACGGGTATCGGTTGGAGACCACTGCCACTTGTTTATCTGTGGCTTGTCCTTTCTAGTCCTATCGAGTCCCACTTCCCTTTTAGTAAGGAATATGACCCTAAACACAGGTAATCTCCATAAAAACCACAAGGTACTCAAGTTGGAACAGGAGTGGGAGGAGGAGCTCTCTTTGCTCTGATCTAAACCGGCCCAAATTGTCCACAACGGCCTTGCGATGATTCATTTGTCATCTTTCTGTACTCCTCGGTTGTTCCAGTTTAAGTATGGTTCTCATCAGGTTTTCACAAATGAATCCTTCAAATATTCATCTGCTGTACGACTCGGAGAGAGTCTGAGCCGGCGTCTTGCGTTGCTGCTTCCATCGTTGTGACAGTGCTGCCGCACAGGACCAGAGCGACGAGTCCACATCCCCCTTCTACCAGACACAGCTAGTCCACTTAAATCACACACAGCTCCATGTAATCGTGTATCCATCGGGGCAGATTCTTTTTTAAGGTGGCATGTAAAGTGCAGCAATACCCCTCGGAGTGTCCTGTCACTTCTCATCGCCAGCGGTTATCATCTCAAAGACCTCTCTCTCACGTTAACCCCACTGACACAGAAAGCTTTTGTGAAGGTGCTTCGCATTCACGTGTAGTAATCAAGACACTTCTGTCTTTGACAAAGTCTCTAAACCCTGAGTTCCACCGCTGAATAACGGAAGAAGGAGACCTACATATGTCTAAGGACATAAAGTCCTGCCTGGGGGGGTGAGACGTCTTTGTCCGTATCCAGACGGGACTATGTGGCAGTAGAAAGTTACAACATCCTGTAACTACCTGTAGTGTGTCTTATCTTGTATTGGGGTGACCCATGGGGTATTGCATAGTAACTTGGCGTATTTTGTCAAAACCTGTGAATATTGTATGTTTACTACGTATCTCTAATTGCTTTTCGATTTTTGCTCCCTGATCTTCTTTATCATATAAATTGGGTTAAGTACCTGAATGTTTCCCTCCAGTCCACTCTGTCCATGTCCCTGTCAGCATTCATTCAAAGGAACGAGCTCTGTGATTGTGATTACATGTGTAAGATCCACCTGTATGTGTGTGACGTGACACCCGTCCCCACCTGAGAGGGCTTGTCGTGTTCGGTGTGGACCGTCCAAAGTCACATCGGTCTCTGATAGGATCAATCCACCTCATTACTTCTGTCAGATAATCGGCGTTCGTTGCCTCTGTAGTCTCTCCTCACGAGACCATTCATGTAATTAAATCTGTTAGACTGAAATAATTATTGGGGAATGTTAGATGAGCATGAAATCAATGATTATTACTGATGGAATGAATTGCTGTTGTTGTGCGATGCGCAGTGTGTTACTTTACATCTCTGTGTTTCATTCCCTCCGTCCTCAGCTGAGGATGTTTGAACGAATGTGATCTGTTGTAAATTACAGGCCCCGTCTCGCTCTGCCGTCACACTTACCACACAAAGGCCATGATTTACAGTGTCTTGTTAAAAGCAAGAATCAAATTCTATCTGGAAGTTATCTCTGCATCAGCTGGAGCACAAGCTGCAGCCGTCACGCTTGTAAAAGACGCGTCCACACACATTACACAGTGAGAAATCTCTGCTGGAATTAACTTCCACAAACAAGCTCACCGGTGCTGCATCAAGTACCGCAGGACCAGCAACACCGCTGGTTTCGCTGCAGTGCCAAGATCCGCGATGGGACCAGAAACAGGGGGGAGGGGGCGAGAGAGAGGGAGAGAAGGAGACAGAGTGGTCGCAGCACATTTGAGCCTGGCTGAGGAGTTAAATGGCGCACAGCAGCACAGCAGCTTCATCCGGCCAGTAATCCTGCTGTGCTCTCCATGGTAAGTTCATTTCTGTGCTTGAATCGTGCAGCTTTGCTTGGTGCACTTTGCAGCCTCGGCGCCGCATGAGGGCTGCAGGGATGACACCTGAAGTAACCTTGAGAAGGAGTGATGCAGCAGGCCCTGTTCGTAGAGGACAACGTGCATGTGAAGGAGGTGCTTTGATGACTGCGGGGCTGCTGTTCATCAGACGCGACGTGCTGCAGTGGTGGTTTGGGCTGATTCGGGGAGACCAGGGAGACACTGACAGGGCAGAAATCTGCTGATCGGAGCAGCAACGGTGACGTCACACATACGATCAACATAAACACCAGCGTCTGTTTGCCTCATCACAAACTGGACAATGTCGTCTCAAGATAGAAGCGTGCGATAAACATCACCCTAAATAAATGTAGGGGTTTCTGTCTGTTGTGTACCCAGTGGATTTCACTTCCAAATACTGTTTTGCAGCTGGTACTTGGCAGCCGAGATGCAGAAAAGGGGCCAACAGGCTTTTACGTTTGGAATGTGTGGTGAGAACTATCTCCTCTCTCCATTCAGAGACTGTGAGCTTTTTTAAAAACAGGCTTACAGAGCAGCCTGCTGAGATATCTGAGAGCATTACGGTGAAACCAGAGACAAAAAGGAACAGAAAAGTTGAGGCAAACAAACTCTGAGGGTCCTGGTGGTCCGTACGGGCTCAAACCTTGCTGGGTTAAATCGTACGCAATGATTTAACCCAGCAAGATACCATGACCTGGACGACTGAGAACTTTCACAGATACGGGCTCAAACCTACATGTAACGTCGACACGCCACTGGTCCATGACAGCTGAGATATGTCACACAAACCAACTGGAGCATATAACCTTGACCTGTCTGATCTCTCTCTCCACCTACAGTAGCTGGTCTTGTGACTCTTCACTCGAGCTGTGTATGATTCATCTTACAGACAAATACAACGGTATGTGTTGGAATATGCTATGTTATTGATAATTACTGTGTTTTTCCTCCAGTGGGGTGTTTCGTTCCCACAGAACACTCCACAGATGCAACTGTAGAGTCCCTTCCCCCCACACCACTCTGTCTGATTTATACCTTTTCGTAAACCCACGATGTCTTTTCTTACTTGTTTCCTTTCATCTTCCTCCTCCAAGCTGCCCGTGCTGGCCTTTGGTAAAATGTTCTTTGTGGTTTTCATCCTGGCCTCGTCCCTCTCTGTGACCTCGCTGTGTGTAGACACAGAGAAGGGAAGGAAAAAGGTGGTACACGTGCTCGGTAAGATCTTTTCTGTCCACGTTTCTCTGTCTGTCTGATGAGCGTTTTCAAGTACAAGATGCGACAGTTCACGAGCAACCGTTTGTGTTGGTACTGAGCAGGTTGGAGACAGTTTTTGTTCTGTAAAAGCCGGTGTATTGGGAAATAATGGGCTCCACGTTTTGATTAAACCGATGCTTTCAGGGCTGTTGTGCTGACAAACAACCTTGCAGGGTGCATGAATCAGTCACCAGACTAATTGCTGGCTGGCATGTGCAATTGCTGGCGGCTTAATGTGGTCACAACATGGCAGAAAACCTCTTGCAGCTGTTCATTAAATGTTTGTTGTGTGGAGTCACTGGTTGCCCGGCCACACTCATGCAAACGCTGCACACCTGCCAGAAAAGCAAACCGGGCCTTTTAGGCCGGTAGTTACCCTCATTTGTGGGTCATTAGGTTGCACTGGTCTCCGCCAAGGTTAAAGTTTAAAGCATGAAATTAGCACGAAAAAAAAGACCACATTAATATTGACATGTTAGATGGTTATATGGCACAAATGAACATCCTGGTATTTGATATCTGCTGCAAAGACAAATACATGAAACCGTATGTTGTCACATGTATCTTGTCACTTTTGCAGAGGACATTTGTCACATACAGTGTCGGATTCCATCACTTTGTCCGTCACATTCAGTATCAGGTCGCTGACGATGATGCACGGAGCAAACCGTCGGTGGAACCGATGCAGATGTTAACAACGGCCGTCGTCTGTCTCTCAGAGGACGATACGGGGGCTGTGATTGTGCAGACGGCTCCCGGCAAAGTGGTGACACACCGCGGCGGCTCCATCACGCTTCCCTGCCGCTTTCATCACGAGCCGGAGAACGTGGATCCCGCTCGAATTCGGATCAAGTGGACCAAGGTGACAGATGCTCTTCAGTTTGAAGACGTCTTTGTGGCACTTGGAAGGTGATTCTACAGCTTCACTTCATCTGGTCGAACCCTTTGGGGTCACACACACGTTTGTGATTTACCTCGTTTGTTTTCCTGCTCACAGACAGCAGCGTGTGTTTGGGTCGTACAAAGGCCGCGTCCTTCTGGAGAAGGCGGGACCTGGTGACGCTTCGGTCATAATCCACAACGTCACCCTGGATGACTACGGTCGCTATGAATGCGAGGTCACCAATGACATGGAGGACGACACAGGATTCGTCAACCTCGACCTGGAAGGTCAGTCACCCTGAACCAGGGGAACTGTCCTTGAGCCTCTCAGGTCACAGCAGCTCTCTGACAGCGTGCCGGTGCACCTGCAGGTGTAGTGTTTCCCTACTATCCCAGCGTGGGCCGCTACAAGCTCAACTACCACCAGGCTGAGGACGCCTGCAAGCAGCAGGACGCTATCCTGGCCTCACACGCTCAGCTGCACAAGGCAGGAGGCTGATCATACGTCACGTCAGAGCAGATGCACTAAAATCCTGCCAGTGTCTTTAATGCCTCTGTGGAATTCCTCTGCAGGCCTGGCTGGAGGGACTTGACTGGTGTAACGCCGGGTGGCTGGAGGACGGCTCCGTCCAGTACCCCATTTCTCATCCCAGAGACCAGTGCGGCCGCCGCGACACTCCCGCTGGTGTTCGCAACTACGGCTACAGGCACAAGGAGGACGAGCGCTACGACGCATTCTGTTTCACCTCGAACCTCGACGGTGAGACCACGTGGGTCGGAGCATGTGTTTGTGTGTGGCTGAGGATCAGAGGGACTTCCTCGTCAGTCAACGTGATCATACCCAACGTTTTCAGCTCAGGCTTGGAGGAGCGTCGGAGCTGGATTGTTTTCTCTGTTGCTTATGTGTTGCACAGTGGGGAAATGAGTCTGTGATCTCTGCCTGTGATCCTGCAGGCCGTGGGCCATTTGGTGTAGATCAGGCTGTGTTGATTCTGCCCTGCGAGGGCCTTCGGTCTCTCGTGAGCGCCTGACTTTGTCTTTTATCTGCAAGTTCTTTCATTTACATCATATTCCCACAGAGAGTTTGTTCGTGTCTCTGTGACACAGGCCGGGCAGGAGCCTGAGATCAAACAGACTGACTGGATTAGTGTGTGAGCACTGTCATCAACTCTGTTTCTGCAGTATTATTGTTCAGATAGCAGCAGACAATACGTGGAGAATCAACACACAAATGTCACGTTAGAGGATTATTTTATTGATGTAATTCAAGCTCATTTGCCGCGTGTTAGATAAGAAGATTGAATTGAAGCTGGAGACGGCAGCTCGTCTTCAATCGGCCATCAGTCCGCTTCCTCGCACACACAACAAACTGTGTGTGGCGCCGTGTGCTGGAGTCACCGCGGGTTACCGCAGGCATCAGGCTGCTGTCAGCCACCACCCCAGAGGCCTGGTGGATCGACGGCTGCAGCTGTTGTCACGGAGAAGAACTTTCCACCAAAGTCCAGATGTACAAAGTGATGGCAGACGTAGTTTCTAATTATGGACTCTATGTTTGACATTTCCTCTTGCCTAAGGTCACCGGGATTAGCTCCAGGTCTCTGACGCTGTTGTAGAAATAACCCAGTTATTGTTCGTGGGCAGCATAGGGGATGTTTTAGATTCAATGGATCGTGTCTCTGCGCACAAAGGAAACAGGTAACAACAAGTTTTAAGATATGTATTTATTGACCAAATACTAATAACACACATATGGTAATAAAATGACAAAACACAAGTCGTCCTTGAATGGCGTCGTGTTCTCCAACACGATAGCACTTCCTGATCAGTGACTTAGTGCAACTTGCCAGCGGTTCCTCTGCTGGTGATTGTCTGATGGTGCTGGAGGCTTCAGATGGAGTTTGGACTGCAGGTGGCTCTGAGTTTGGGTCAAAGGTTCTGGTAACAACCTGACAAAAATGGTTCTTGGTTTGTGGAGAGGATTGAAATGTTGGCTAGGTGTTCGGGATCCTCTAAAGCAAGAATCTAAAACCCGTAAAAAATAAAAAGAAGAAAAAAAAGACCTGCTACAACAAAGGGGTTTGCTAGTTGTAGTCTCCAAAATAAAAAGTGTAAAAGCTTTAACTGGTACTCAAGCTCAAGAGGCACAACTTGGTTACAAAGAAAGACATTGTTGAACAGCAAACATCAAAAAGTCCATGATTCTAATATCAACCTCCGGTAAACTGGCAGTAAACGAGTAATGTTCTTATATATGAATATATAACATTACCATGAGACGCATTATATGCTACAAATACATTTGGAATCTCAGACTCTCAGTCCTGCTCAGGAATGCATGAAAGGGTCTGGAGTTCAATTTGGCCCCCAAAGAAGAGAGTGGGGGAGTGGGTGAGATTTGGGTCCTTGGAGTCATAAACTGTGGAAGGGTCTTCTCCCTGCGAGGTGTTTGTCTTATGTCAGCAGTGACATCTTTATGGTTTGATGCCCAGAGAGTGGACGTAGAGGAAGATGGCTCTTATATAATAATTTGTTTTCTTTTTTTACGTCTTCAGAATTGCTCTGACTTGTCACTCACATGTCTTTCCTTCCTCTCCCTTTCTTTTACATCCCTGCCCAGAGCAGACAAACCACTGCACTGATAAATAATGGAGATTCAATGGAATGCAGTTGGGGAAAAAAACCTGAATTGACACGACAGGCGACAGTCTTCATTTGAGTTACAAACCATTTTGGGAGAGGCTGAAGTGGGAAACAGACAAAAGCCAGCAGTGACTTTCCTTTGGGAGAAAGAGGAAGTGTGACAGAAAGCTTAATTGCTCACGGTTTCCCCTGTGAGTTAATTACCATGGCCAGTCTGTTGTGGACAGGAGGTTTCAGACGTGGTTATGACCGATGCTGCTGCCTGCTCCAGCTGGAAGGTATTTACTGAACGTCCCCAGAGGAAATAGAAGACAATATTCTGCCTCTCTAATAGCCAGCAGTCCCATAAACAAGTATAAAATCAATGGCAGAGCCAAGTGCAAAGCTCAGGGCGCAGACCTGGTTGTCATGAAGGTAGCAGTTGTCGGAGGAAGAGGTTTCTTCTTGGTTCGGTTCTTTATCCTTCACTCCTTAGGAGGATCTGCCTCGAGGTGTACTTCACTTCAAACAAGTCCACCAATCAGACATCAAATTCTCTGCTATGGTGTTGGTTAGAAATCACCTCGAAATTATTTCATACTATAACAAAATCAAATTACCCTGACAGGGTTCATTCATTCCAGCTTGGTCCAGTGGTTCCTGCTACAATAGACACACCATAGTCACTCAGTTACTTCTCCTGAAGCATTAATGGACATTGATGCTCCTTCCAGTTGTCCAACATCATACAAGAGCAGCATGAAACAGGCCCGAAAATATAGTGTCAGTTACCTGCATGTCCCACCAGTCAGTTGATAAATGGAAATTTATTTATTTAAAACTAACAATGTCAGTCAGTTAACGACCGAATAAACTGTGTTGCACAGTTAAATAATCAACACTGTATACGTTTAACAAGTTCATTACATTTAATGCAAATTACAAATGTTAGACTATGGGTAGGCTATTAGGATTTTTGGGAAAAATATTCAAGTGCTGGGAGCAGAAGAGAGGTAGGATGTAAAAAATGACAAAAAAGAACATTGGACTAACTGCTGCCAACATAACTGTCAGCAAACAAACCAACATGTCAAAACTACAGAGAAGTGACAATGAAACTAATGAAGTTGAGGATAAGTTGTGTGATAAGTTGTGTTTCTTATGACTCATGTTAAGTTAAAGATGTTTTAAAGATCCTTTCCATTCCTCCTCTTTCCTTTCCTTTCCCTTCCTTCTCTTCTCTTCTCTTCCTCCTCTTTCCTTTTCTTTCCTTTCCTCAGGCAAAGTGTACTTCCTCAAACGCTTTAAGAAGGTCAACTATGCAGAGGCCATAAAAGCCTGCGTCCGTGACGGTTCTGTGGTGGCTAAAGTGGGTCAGCTGTTTGCCGCGTGGAAGCTCCAGCTGTTGGACCGCTGTGAAGCCGGCTGGCTGGAGGACGGCAGCATCCGATACCCCATCGTCAACCCTCGGCCTCGCTGTGGGGGATCCCAGCCGGGCGTCCGACACCTGGGCTTTCCTGATAAAAAATTCCGCCTCTATGGGGTCTACTGTTTCCTCAAGAACAGGAATGAAGCAGCAAGTGTTACTGGAACAACAAAGAGACCCAAAGATAATGTGACCAGGGGGGCACTTGGCAACAACAGTATCCCCACCAACGCCACCAAGGTGAAGTAATCTGAAAAAGCAGCGTGCAGGAGGGGGATGTGACATCATCAGCTGTTGCCTAGCAGCCAGACTCCATTCATTGCTTTAAAAGTAACGTCCTTCAAGAGAAGCTGTACTCGTGCCGTGTGTGCCAGCGAGAGGAGGCGAAGCTGCATGAAACCGAGGGGCACGTCTTCACTGGGGGGATTCGTCCCTCTTCCATCTGAAGGAACGAGTGTGTTCACACCGTCCGGCTGATCATCGCTCAGGCACAAACCTATCCGAGTCGGACGTCAGCTGCCCGGTTTTGCATGTGTGGGATGGAAATAGTCAATCACAGTGAAAGACTCCATGGGACTGTACGGAAGAATAAATTCCAAGATGTCCGGTGACTTTCGATCGTGTCAGGTCTAATTAGCTTTATCCAGGCACCTTGTTCACAGCAGCCCTTTGGCACAATGTAACATTTGACTGCAAGTCATTTTCTCATTAACTAAGACCTGGCGATCTCATTACACAGCGGAACAGGCTGAGTGCAGAACGCTGTAGAATATTTGCACTTGTTGAAAAAGCTTCCTGGCTGAATGTAGTCGCTGCAGCTTCATCAACAGGAACCTGAGCCGCAATAATTGTTATTATGCTGACATGCTGCACGATGCTGCGCGCCAACCGGTTGCACTATAAATGTCATATGTACTGACCTTTATCACAGATACGTCTGCAGCTGCCGAATGGACGGATGATCTGGGAAGAGATGAATAAACACCCTGAAGTTGTCAGCTGTGTTTCAGGTGTTTTCTTTTCTCATGAGATCGAGTAAGGGTCTAAGCGATGATTTGGTGGCAAGAGACCTGAACAAAACCATCGTCATAGCAACAGGTTGATTAAGTTCAAGTTCATGGCAACATACCACATCTTGCTAGAATTTCTGTGCAAGAAGCTGAACTGTGAAATGCTTCTGCTGCTTTACACTGTTGAGGAAAATGACCTCTGCCATGATCATAACAGAAGGTTAAAAATACAATTATGAATACAAAGAAGAAAAAAAGGATTGTCAGAGTCCTCTCAGCCCTTCCTGAAAGTCACTGGATTCATAAACGATGTGCGGCCTGATGCTCTATGACATTTATATGTATATGTGGGGAGGATGTATTCTGCATTTCATTACTGATGTAACTTAACGGAATTTTATATGCGCAGGTATGTGACGACAATGCAAATGAAATTCGCTTCGCATGATGTTTAGCAGCTAAAGGCATTCTATGGAAAAATGTGCCTGTTATAATTTAGAATCGGTACGATGCAGCATCAGCCTTTGCTACAACAATAAGACCAGTAATAGAAGATAAATAAACATACATAAGATGCATAAAGTACAGGAACTACTGGATGTGAAGATGGTGTGAAACTGAGGCATTGTAGATAAAAGATGAAGCCTTTAAAGTAGTTAAAGGCTAAAGTAGAGCAGAGAAGACCAGCGCTGTCTCCAATTCATCAGGTGGAATGAGATGAGGTGACCCTGCACCAGTCGAGTAGCGTCACACAGTGAATACACAGGCTGCCGCTCACACAGCTCTCATTCATCAGCCTCTGACAGAGGTCGCAGCCTCGCGCAGCCTCTCAGTCGGCCGCGGACGGACACAGAAACGGAGCTCAGTTGAGAGACGGATGAAAGGATAGAATGGAAGCTGTCAAATATATTGATTGAAGAGAACTCCTTTGGTTTGTGAGCTTCAAATGTCGGGAGAAACACACAAACACACATTTTTATTTATTTTTTTATCAGAATGTCTCCATACAGCTCCTGTATCTTCTTATGAATGTGTGAACATGAGTCATTTGTTTGGGCACATGCTAATATACGTGCTTCTGGAAACGATCCCTGCAGGAGCTCAGTGTTATTTTCCATCGTACCTCAGCATTGTGCTGATGGAACAGACCCAGAACAACGTGAGCTCACGGGAAACCTCTTTTGAAATCCTTCTGTGTCCGTACAAGCACCTGGCTTCGATGCCACGTGCTTTCCGTGGCGTTTGGCTAGAACGTGCTCGGTGATATGAAATGAAAGCAGGTGGCCAAATGGTGAGGTCCCCCCGGACTGCCGGGCACATCAAATGGGAAACACTGTTGACCTAAGTGAATGGGAGAATGGAAACGAGACGTGGCTACAGTCAAACCCGTAACTTTCTCTTTGGGGGAGAGCTCAGGTGGGCTTTTTTTCCTGTTTTCTGGATAATCCCAGATTGGCCTGAAAGAGGTTAATGAAACTGTTAAAGCTTCTGTGTCGGATTGCTCGGAAGGCGAGGAAACAACCTGAGACAGAAACAGGGAGTCACAGAGGGAGTCACAGAGGGAGTCACACCGGGAGGACGGCAGGGAAATCAACTGACAGAAGAGGGAGTGCGGAATAAAATGATAAAACCAGCGGAGGGAAACAGATGGAATAGAGGAGGACCTGCACCGAAATGGATGAATGGATGAATGGATGAATGGACGAAGGGATGAATGAACGAACGAACGAACGAACGAACGAACGAACGAACGAACGAACGAACGAACGGACCTAACCTTACCTCACACGAGCTACGATCCATCTCCAGTGTGCACGTTCACCCTCTCACAAACTTGTAAAGCTACCAAGGCGTAAAGAAAACATCTAAATAGATACAGTCATATGAAAAAGTTTGGGCACCCCTGATCATTTTCAATATTTTCCTTTATAAATCATTGGTTGTTCG
>JBBMJM010190803.1:7178-19966 GCA_037832705.1 Centriscus cristatus | reverse complement strand
AATAAGGTAAATGAAATTAAATAATAATAATAATAATAATAATGAACAAGGTTTTCAAGATCAAGACAGCCTGTTAATTATTAAATGGGACGATTATATTCATAAATTGACATTGATTATATTGAATGTAATTACTAGTGCTGATTGTCAGAAATTAACCTTTTTTTGCATCAAGTAAAGGTCAGAGACCGTTTATTAGATGATGCTTATTTCATGGTTCAGAACAAAAAATAAATAAAATGTTCATCAGACTTGGGGAACAGAGGAGGAAACCACAAAACCAAGAATAGAAGAACTGATGATGATTAGAAATGTGATTTGCAATATTTACCGAAACCGAATGACAACAGTGTTGCATATAGTTTGTGTATACTCTCGATCTGGGTGGGTTCATATAGAAAGTGACAGTTTGTTGAACCTCTATGATTGATAATCAACAGACGACTGAGAGTGTGAAGACTTTGTCTTTCCTGTGTAGAGGACAACACAAGCCACCGTGCCAGATTTAGACTCACTGGCTGTGAGGGAGGATTCTACAGTATAAAAGAGCATCATAAAAAAGCAAATAAATTTCACAGGAAGCTCATAAGAACAATCCCCCTGGCAACTTTTGTCTTTCATTTTACAATGGTAGACATGATGGCTGTGTCCAAATATGGCTCTGGAACTTCATGGTGGTGAGAAAAAGCCTCGGGTGGTGTTGTGTCTCTTTCATATGTGCTTTGCCAGTTTTAAGATGACAATCCCGTACGTGGGGGTCTTATCGACACCCATTAGCTATTAGACAATACTTTTAGGGGATTGCTGTGCTTGTGCGTTCACCAGCGCCCCTTTTATATGACAGTCAGAGGAGTTTTGAAGGTCAGTGTAGTGAATCAGTACAGTTTATGCTTTGTAAAACCACAATGGCAAACATTTCCATGACAACCATTTTTCGAGGGAATGTCTATGAATTCAGAGGAGTCAAACTCAGGACTCTCCACACATTGGTTTTGCATGAGCAAATAATTTATTCCCAGAGAAACCCAGTATTTCCTCTGAAAGAGTCCTGAAATCTGAAAGGGTGACAAACTGCCCTCTAATGATTTGGATTTTAAATACTGAACTACACCGTGGTCCGTACTGATACGCTGTATGATACCGCCAAGGTTTTTAACAAATCCCCCGAGGAAGTGACAAAAAAAACGCCGGCTGTTCACTCAATTTTTTTATCCACTGAGACAAGGCACGCCATACTGTCTTTGTGTGTGTGATGTAAGAAAACCAGGCTACAGCTGAGATATAATTCTGAGCTACAGTATCATTACGGCCAGTGTCTCTGTTGCAGGGTAAATATTGATTTCCTTTTTAATATGAAATGTGGTACTACACCTTTCAGTGTGGTTCAAGGATAATGGGTTGATGAAGTACTTGCCAAGGGTCCTCTCGATCTCTTCTGTGGTAAATCTCCGTGTACCATTGTCATCGGCTTCTAACACAAGCTGGACAAAATGTATAATCCCTGCAATGTTTGGCCTCATTATATTACATGCTCAGATGAGCGTTGGATTTTTATGGTCACTCGGTACATGGTGCTCCCTCTTGTGCAGATGGCTTGAAGGAATAAAATGTGCCCCGGTGTCAGAATAGGGAATAGTTATTTCGTGTGATAAATATTGCCCTCACGTCATTATTATGGGTAGAGCTGCATCCCCCTCAAGCTAACACGTGCGAGCCTGTGCCTGCCCATACATTGAACCTCTCTTACTAAACCAACCTGCATCCTTCAGAGACAAAAGCAATACTTTGAAGTTTTATCGTGAGTGCATTGGATTCCTCCAGGGAGGACGACTGACTATATGTAGCATGTAGTGTTACAAGGGAATTATTTTAATGCACACTTTGTGTTGCGAGCCAGAGATACAGTGCATGATGACATTTAATGGGCTTTTCAAGTATATGATTCACTCTGTGGTTTATTAATGAGACGCTGTTTGCATCTGGGCTGTGCTGTGTGGTCTAGAAAGAATTGATGAAGGTCTAATGCATGTATTTATTTGTCAGGTCCCCTCGGACGAGGTAAAAGCTATGCCTAAACATTAGTGTATGGCAGGGAGAATCAAAGACCTGTCTGTTTCCTGCCCTCTGCCTCCAGTAAACTTCAGTCACAAGGCCTGGAAGATCTCCACAAATGTACATCCGTACACTTTGAGGCGGTTTGGCTTTACGTTCAAGTGTGTCCTCGGACATGGGATAGACAGTATTCCATGATGAAATGAAGTCGCCGTCGTCCTCAAAGCCCTCTGCATTTGGGGTATTCCCAAAAGTTCTTTAACCACAAAGTCTAGTAGAAAAGGGTTTCCCGTCCCATTTCCATTATCCCGGTTGTCAACTAAGATGTAGTCAGTCGGCGGCTGGAACAACGGTCAGAGATAAGGAGGGAATCAGATCATGTCCCTAAGCAGCTGTCACTCAACGGGGGTTCAATGAGTTGAACTCACATTGATTGTTGCTGTTACTCATTACAACTGCAAATTTCCCTCTCCTTACCTTTACAACGTGCCTATGTATCATGGCAGTCCTACAATCAACCATTATAACCTTGCCAAGATGATTTGTATTCACGAGAACGTCCGTTCCTGCTGCTTTCTGCCTCTATCTCTGTGTCTCCCTTCCATCTGTCTGTTGTCTCTTCCTTATTGTACTTGTTTGTTTTGTTTGTTTCTGCTCAGCTGGTTGAGGCAGAAGACCATCCACATGTGGCCAAAGTTTGTACAAAAGGAATCTTTTCCCCACCTCTGTCTCTGTGAGCCTGCTCATGTGAATGTTGGCTTTCAATCGGTGTCGTAAACTAGGCTTCATGCCAAGAGATAACCGTAGAGGTAAATTAAATCTTTTCTTGACTGTGGTTTCCAAACTTCCGTGGACATACTAGCTCTTTGCCTCTTTGGTAGTTTTTAGTTGTAAGATAAACTTTGCAGCCTTGAAGCCGTATTAGTTATTAGCGTCAAGCACCGAAATAGACAAATATACTTCTTAATGTGCAGCAGCCAAGTTATCTAGCTTGCAAACAAACTTTTCCTCTGTGAATGTTTGTGTGTTTGGTTGTTTGTCAAGTTCAGGCGCAGCAGCAAACGTGTGTTCATGTTAGATAAGGAGACTTCCGCAGTGATGCTCATGTGGGCTGTTCAGGGTCTGTGACACTTGAGTTACTGCTGCTTTTTCAGCTGTAAATTAATTATCAGTCATGTAAAACATCAGTGATGCTTTGCATGATTAAATTGACCTCACACACACACGACTGAGGTTTTGAAGATATATTCTTATGTACCAGCCGAAACTAAGAGCAGATTTAAGTTGCTGTCCTTGCTCGACTTGTCAGTCCAAACTGTCATTAGAACCTATGTGAATGGTTCCAAGTTGTGACTCTTGATTTGTGAGGATTTGGTCACAATTCTGCAGGTTTCTTGCCAAATGGTACGAGGTCACTCATGTCTGCCATGTGGGTCATGACACATGCACCCCTCTGGAACACACTGTAATAAGCACACGTGTTGGAAGCGGCTCCCGCCACATTGGAGCCTGCCTGGCTCCGGCCCAGCCCTTGTCATCTCACATGACTCAAATTTATCCCCTTCATTTGCCGCCATTTTGGTTGAGTTCCATCTGTTCTCACTCAGCAAGGGACTGGTGATATTACTGGACACCCATGGCTGGTGACCTCTGTGACACCTCCCACCAAATGAGGTACTTGAAATATTATGTGTGAGTACATTGCCTTCCACACATTGTTTTTGTGATGCTGATGCTTTCTGCCTGCTGGGAATTCAGAACTGATTGTGTTTTCACTGTGTAGACTCATTCTTTATGAACCATATAAGAGGATCAGTGGTTCTGAAAAGAAGTTGGAGCTCAGAAAGAGTCATGGCCCTGTTTCAATCTCAGTCTCTTTGGTCACGTTTTGGGTCTGTTCTTTCCCTCAGTGTGTCATGCCCGTGTGTCTCGTGCATCATGTGCTTTTAGTTCATCCTGGCATGTGTGCTTTGGTCTCCCCAGTCTGTTTCTATCTCACCTAATGCTGTGTGAATACATCTACCGATGCCTATCTGGACACATCTTCAGTGATTTTCCTGATTAATTCTTTTCATCTGTACACGCTGTCTATTTCATCATATCATCTTTAAAATGTGTGTCTCTTGTATGTTTTGTTTTTGGAGGGTTTTAAAAGCATCGGCTCATCCAGGGCACAAAGTCACATCAGTCCAATCCCAGATGTTTCCGTCTGTGGAAATCTGCATTGCAGATGTGCACATCAGGCTACATGCTACTCTACACTCTGTCCTATTCTATTTTCCTTTTGTGCTCTCACCTGGCTCTCGCCTGCATTCCTGTTGAGTATTCAAGTCCTTTGTCCTCAGACTTGATTCATATCTTTTTTTTTTTTTGGTGGCGTCTCAGTCTACAATCCATGTTCATCTGGTCTGTTTTTCTCCTGCATCTCCCACATCATTTTATGTGTTTCTTCATTTCTGCCTTTAGACATTAACTTGTGATTTTCCATACCTGTTTATTTCATTCTTGTTTTTCTTCATGATGAATAAAAACACCTCATTTATTTCAGTGCTCTAAATATTACTTTGTCCTCCTTGCCAGGGACGCTGGTTCTATTTGCAAACCCGGTACACATCTAGTCATTTTGTCTTACTGCTGCGGGAACAATCAAACTGCCACTTATTGAACGTCTATGTCAGAACCAAGTAGAGTCTGACAGAATGATGAGGATACTTGGATCAGGGCCTGTATGTCTTTGAAGGAAACAAATCCTTTATCACAGCTCAGGCCCCTGAGTCATTCGCTGCTCCTTCATGCCACCAGGAAATTATGGCTACAAAAAAAAAGTCTGTGTTCATATTTGTAAAACTGCATGGAGATGTTTACACAACAGTTGTAAATAGTTTGGTATTTTCAAATAACACCACCTCCCCCGAAAAGCTCAGTACAAAAATGAAAGATTTTGTAAATCCATTGAACTGAGAGAAAAATGAGAAGAGAAATCATAAAATAAACAAAGCCGGGCGAGTGAGTGAGTGGGAATATTCTTACTGCTGCATTTAGAGTCTCAAGGTTTAAGTCCTGAAAGAATTAAGAGATAAAAGTTTTTATTTGACAGCAAAAGAATGTTCGCGGCTTCTCATGTCACCGTCTGTGTTCGGTCTGCTCACAGCAAAGTAATAAAAGTGTCTCTTCTGTGAAAGAATGATTTGGGATTATGTGCTGACAAACATGCGGGGCCACTTCACTGGGACACGGGAGGAAGAATGAAGCACAGCGGAGACCTTGAAGAGAAGTGACTATCTCCTGACGCGTTCCCTGTTTGCAGGCCAGGTGCCTTGAGTCGTTGAAGGCGCTCTGAACAAATGTTGATATGTTTAGGACAGGGTCTTCTTCGTGGATCTGAGCCAGAATTCGTTTTCAATGTCATTTCATTACAACTTCATTAGCATTCATTTATTTCGTGGCATCAAGTTGACTCACTGCGCGAGCAGGATGCGTTGCTGCTTAGTGTGATTGCTAATATGATGTGCACTTGTAATTTGCATTACACAGACACCAACTCATGCACAAGTGAATTAACATGCTTATATGATAACTGTAGGATAAGTGGTCGTAGGAAACACCCACTTTATGTGTGATTTCCAATCACCAGCTGCTGGGTCAATTGAATAACTACGAATTTCATCAAGCTTCAGTTTGGATCACAATCCTCAAGCAGAGCCAAACCTCGTACCCTAAGCATCAGACACAGGGATCAAATAGGAAAGGGATGATGTGCCAAGACAGAATTTAGAGATGTGAGCTCTATCATGCGCTGAAATGGAAAGGTCTGAAGTAGCTTATCTATTTGATCTCTGAATCCTTCGGTTCCACTCCACATCGTGGGGCTGTTATTTTTCTGCTTGCCATATTATGCTGCAGATTCCAATGCGATCCTCGGCGGTATGCATCGTTTCAGTCTGTGGTATCCCCTCGGACCGCTCTCCTCATCATTGTGAGCATGTAATACAATACATTCTATTGACTTATTGGGAAGAAGCTCTCACTGTGAATTCACTTTGTTGCTTTGGCCAAAAATAGGCCGGTTTCACTCAATGGCCCATGAGCGAATGTGAATTTCAGTTATGGACCAGCCACTGTGGAAAAGTCAGGGCCTCTTGTGGTGGCACACGTCTTACTGTTTGTATTGTCTTTAGTGATCAAACCTATTTTGTGTTTGTCTGAATCTTGCCCAGCACACTGTGATGTTCATCTGTCATTTGAGACTGAACATGTGTTGGGGTATTTTCTGGTTTCTAATAAGAAGTGGAGATAGTTCTAATGAATGTGTTTTCAAGATCCTCTCCACATTTCACTACCACCAGTCTCATCTGCTCTGGACTGTTATGATGCCTGGAATAAGACCCCAGTCGCTAATGGAGGTGGAAATTAACTGCACCTACATCGCAGATTCCAAGGCTACTGACCACTCAGAGCACTTTCCCACACTTCATATTCACCCATTGACAGACACAAACACACACACACACACACACACAATACACTCTCAGCGGAAGCAGCCATGAATGGCGCCAAGCTGATTTGACAGTCATACACTGTTGGCACAAACATCCGCGACAGTCAGAGATTTAGTGTGTTGGACACATGACACCATGGAGGAATCAATTCAGGAACCTTCTGATTACTAGACGACTGTCTCGACCACCTGAGCCACCGGAAGCTTCTTTGAACTGTGCACACACACACACACAGACGTTAATGACCCAAAGTAAAAACTGATGACTTCCTCTCAGACGTGTCATGTAATGGCTTCACAATATAAGCTAATTAATGAGCCCCCACCCCACACACACACGTGTTTCTGTCACTTTAGTAGATAATAACTTAACAACAATGTACCCAAGTCTCAAGTTAACGATTTACAATATGTGGGTTTGTTTATCCTCAGAAGGGTTATGAGGTCCGGATTCATGTCCCTGCAAAGCAACAAATACCTGATCCACATACACACCCAACCCATGAGATCTTCTGTCCACATTGTGCTGACACAGGACCTGACGAATGGATGCTGTGTGACATTAAAGTTGGGCTTTAACTATGATGTATGTAGGTTACGACGGTATTTGAAGGCTGATTACACATAAAGGTGCATGTCTGTTTATCGCTGTACTTTTCAGCAGCCTTACAACCAAAACACAGCTGCACTGACTTTATTTCATTTTATAGAACTTGTGTCTTATAAAAGAACAACAACAACTGCCCATGACAGGTGTGTAAGTCCCTCATAATAGCATCCGTGAGAATCTGGGCTTAAGTAACCAGACATATGCTGGTTAGGTTCCTTGCAATTGCAGCTTGAAACCAAGAAACAAGCTGAAATAGCACAAATCACAACCAATTTCCTTGCGATTAGACATGCTTCTCAGCTGCTAAAGGGATTTAAGACACGATAATATTGATAAAAATGAGACATTAATTATTTTGTCATGTTAATTAAAGGCAAGCGGATTAACAACAACACAGGAGCTGTGCAGAGCAATAAACAGACAGGAGCTCTGACATTCTTCCAAAAGCATTCACAATAAAGGAACGGGGCCCCTGCTGTGATCAAACAAATCCCTCTCTCTTCGCATCTTAGGTGGAATTGTGGAAAGCTGTAGATGTACGATTAGTTTTCAAGGCTCTTTTTCTTCACACTGCCTCATCCGTCACTCACACCACGGACACGTCTCGCCCCGTGGTTTGGATCCAGGCTCCTCCTGGAAGGTGACTTGTTCGATTCCTGGCTCCTCGTTGTGCATGCACCTTAACCAAATAATTGCTTGCATTGGAGCTGCTCGACCCATTGGCAGCATGAATGTGTGTGTGTGAACAAAGCAATAAGGCAACATTGTTTAATGTAGAATCTGGAGTGTGTGTGGTGGCTGGGTCAGACAAATTCACATTGACTTATCTGACTAGCGCGGTGAGTGATGGTACAATCTGGTGAGGATCGGGAGGACAGCCGGTGGGGTTGAAAGACTGCAAGAAGTGATGAGTCCGACGTGCTGGAGGTATGCCGAGCTCAGGGACACGCATACAAGATAAAACATGGCTGAATTGTGTACCGTCAAATCAGAAAGCTACTGTATATCACTGTACAGACTCAGACTTTGAGTATGTACTCTGACTTTGGGAACACCAACCGGGCTATGTTCTATCCATACATTCCATCTAAGTTGACCCCTAATGACTTTATTCTGTCAAGTGATGCCAGAATCAACACAGCCTGATGTTACTTATGGCACTTACGGGGCCCCAGTGTTTTATTATCTAATACAATTAAAGCCTCGTAACCGTGGCCTGTTGCCTCATTACAGATAAACTGGACAGCTGGGTATATAATCTCTCAGAACAAACATGCATCTGTTTGTTTTTCAGGACCTAACTTCTCCTTCATGTTCTCAGTGTGATTATTAAAAGTTGAGACTATTAAACACGAGGCGCCGTGCCTCCGGCCATGTCTCTGCCTCTCAGGCTCTGTCCTGTCTTATGTTCTGGACTCTGCACGATCCAGCCATAAACAGCACATCTGTGAGTTTGGTCAGTGATGTGTTTACATGCCAATATTGTTAATGGTTTGTTCTATGAAACTAGACACTGTGTTACAGTTGCTCTGTACTATACATGAACTGCGTTTTGTAAGCTTCTTTGACTTTCTGAGTTGATAAAGTCTCTTAAAATCCCCTCGACTGGCCTGGTGAAGGTGCACACACACATTTTGCCAGTATGAATCGTAAGCTTTTTGAAACCTTGCATGAAAACTCTGACCCAACGAAAAGAACTGACAAAGCAAATGATGTTCATTGCCATTATTTGTATTCTAAAAGTCTGAAAGTGCTCGTCAATCTTGGGTGACACTAACATTTAATATTCACTGCTGCTGGTCTGGTGATGCCAGGGAAATGTTTTTTTCACGCTGCCTCATTAGTGTGGCAACTCACAGCTCTTGATATACCATGACCATCATTAATGCAATTAGTTGCACTCTGGTTTTTCCTGCAGGTCAAACTGGCTGCCACAAGAAAAGGTCTGTCGGGTGTTGAAACATTAATGAGTTTAGAGCCATGAAAGCTTTTGTGGACACACCACCTGTGGCATTTCCTGTTTCACACCGCTGCTCATGGTCACTGATGTTAAGACAACTTCCCTGGAGAGCCACAGACCAAATTGAAATGCAACAGGATCGTTGTACATGGTGTGAAATGGATGACACTCTGAGAAATGAACATCTGCGGCACATTGCAAGGTGCACAATGGACTATTTCACAACTATCAAATATATTCTACCAACCATACTAAATATGTAACACAAGAGACTTGTGTTCATTTACGTTTCATCGCAGGAGTTGATCAGTGTGTCAGTCATGAACGTACAAGAGCTTAAAGTGTCCAACTGGTGATCACACGTCATCATTTACACATTGTATTACCCCCGACATTGATTTACGTTTTGCAAACGTTTCAGAGTCAGAATGAATGGTTTTGTCCCGCTCCATTTTTTGTCGGTGTGAACTAGTTGCTAGTTGTCCTGTTATTCAGTGCCGTCTTATTTAGGGTCGCCAACTGTCCTTTGTAAAACAGAATTCTGTCATATTTAGAATAACGAAAGAAAAGGTACATATACGTAAAGCATGTATCCCGTACTTTTATATGAGTCTGTCAAATGTTCATGGAATTAATTGATCATAGGGTGACTTACGGTCACTGGAAGGTGAAGGGATTGGGGTCTGTGAGTTGTGCCTTATTTATCTTTCAGGGAGTTGGCAAAACATCTTTTTTTTCTTTGTGTGTGTCAGTTAGTTACTGGAGTTACTGGGGAGTTACTGGAGAAATAGTTTGATCTCTACATGTGACATGAGTACTCATGGCAGGTCCTGTCACATGACAACGTTGACGATCGGAGCGTTTATGAAGTTAATGGTAGACAATCAGGACGGGGGCTTCAGCTATTTCTGTGGGGATTCATGGTTACCATTGATTTTGCATTAGTTAGCATAATGAAAGGACCCGGTTGGAATTAGCTTTGTCAGTGTGATTACTGACAGTAAAGGGCTAATGAGAACGTAAACAGTGAAGCAGTGTTTGCTGATCTCCAGCTGTCCAGGATGGATTATATACACCTCCGCTCTCCAGAGGAGGGTTTCCTAACATAATCCACATTTGTTTAGATTAAACTGTGTTAAAGCTGTGTAACGGGACATCGACCCAGTAATGCCTGCAAATGAAATTCTTGTCAGAGTCAACGAACACACAACTGCTATTTTAAATATGTTACAAATGTTATTACATACCGGTGTTTTTATTTTTTAATGATTGATCGTTCATCAAATACAGAACCAAGTCGAGCAGTGCTTCCAAAACAAAGTGAAACTAAATTCATTCTACAAATGATACTGATCACGATCTGGTTAGCTGTTAGACACATTCACCATTCGGTTATGGTTTTGAAATCATAGTTACTCCTGATTGGTGGGTTTCTTCCACTATTTCAATGGAAATTCCAGTGTTCCTACCATCTGCGCAAATGTCACTAATACTATTTTCAGCTTCCAGGATTGGCCGCTTCAAAAAGCTGGCACAAGCTGCAGGTCTGCGTGCCAAAGTTGATGACGCCAATGCTCTCTCCCTTCGTTCCCTCATTTTTATGATTGTGCAATGGCATCGACAGCCCACCACACTGTTACAAGTTGCAGAACCGTGAGTTGATTGGACTTGTATCCTGTAGGATGAGTATGATGTGATCACACAGCCTGGCCGGTTTGAGGACAAACTTGTTGAGAAGAAAGTAAATTACTAATCCAGTGTTGAAAGGTGGGGAATCCGTAAAGCAGGGGGGAAAGCCAATAGTGGCCATTCCCATAAAATGTATAAAAAATGATGAGGCTATGACTAATTACCCATAAAGTGTCACTGAAAGTGGTTAAACAGACCATTGGCTTTTAATACCTTAAGTAAGGGATTAATTAAGCAGAAATGTATGCTCCTACTCAAAGTCTCTGAAAACACTCTGTGATGGGTTTTGCACCTCAGGGAAATAGTTGGTAATGACCTGAGGACAAGATCCCCTTTTCTCAACTTACCTCATTTTGCAAGGATGACTGATGTATTCTAAAGGTTAAATCACATTTCTGATCATCTACCACATGTGCCGTCACGTTTTACGGTGAATAGTAATGAAGCACTTCAATATCTCACCTATGTTCACGTTCTTACGTTTGGCTCAGTGGCTCAGATCAATATTTGTACATGACAAAGATATGATGCTGTGGTGTTGAGAGACAGAGAGAGCGAGAGATAGAGAGAGAGAGAGAGAGAAACATGTCGCATGGAGTTGAATCAACAACAACAAAATTCTATCTGGTTCATGATCATACTCCAAATGAATACATATTTGCTTGGAGCATGTTACAGACTTCAGCTATTGGAGTTTTTTTTTTCTTTCTCCTAAGTCACTTGTTTTTCTTTTAAAGACTGTTTTTCTTTGTCATTGAACTCCTCTGAACCCCGTAAGTCTCTGCCTTTGGTCTCCTTCTGAACCAACATGGTGTACGTGGGCACAATGTCAAGATGTTTTTTTTTGAAGAAACATGAATGTTCCTTGCTTGTAAGAATCACATATATTTCACTACTACCGGTACTTACTGCTTTATAGTGAATGGTCTGTGACAAGCTTGACAAGGGTGTGAAATGTGAGATTCTCTGCCTGCTGTGTTAATGACAAACACAGATATGCCTCTGAGTTGTTGTCTGTCCCAAAGGTGGAGTAGATAATACAATAAACACACAACATACACATACAGCCAGGACCCATTACAACTTGAATCTGCTCTGGTGAGGAAAAACCTTGACTTTTATTATTTAGATTTTTCTGTTAAATAAATTCTACAGACAGTTATTGTGGTGCTGTTTAGTTTGTTGCGTATGGGGATGTGTCCAAAATGTACCCCTGGAAGTAGCATGTTCCTGCAGATGGCCTGTTATTACTCTGTACAAGGTGGCTAATGTGCTTTGGAGACCGCAGAGAGTCTGTCACTTTGGAGATTTATAATCGACATGGTCCTAAAGTCCTAGTCCGACACGCAGGTTGCCAGAAAGCGATGCCAGATTGCCGGCCAGCAGGCCAGCAAAGGGCTCACACTGACATTTTACAGCTTCGTAGGCTTTATAGCTCATGCTGATGGACTTAGGACACGAGCAAAAGAGAACACTGATTGACCCTTTTGGATAATGACGTTACTTAAAACTATGAACTGGTAGTTTGGGGGATATTTTTGGAGGATTTTTACGGGTCCATTTTGCTGCAAGATGTATTTATATGACATAACCTGGCATCCCATCAATTTGAATACATGTGATATCACCCTCTGCAGTGATATGAGAGGATGAACAGACAACAAAACAAACGACAGTGGACAAGTTTACTGCTGCCAGAGTGTAGACTGTCCGTGAACAACCGTTTTGATAAGGCGGAGAAAACCGAATGAGAACGAGTACCTAATGAGAGAATAACAGATACAAGGCGTTACAAGTCAGTGTTTGGTTTGCGAAACGTTCTGTTGTCTGAGTCTTCTTTTATTTCGAATTATTTTCTCAAATTCGCGGTGCACCCCGCTGTTCACGTTGACAGCTGGGATGGCAACTGAGACCCGTAACCGGAGCAAGGGAGGAGAAGATGATTGAATGAATGGAAGAGAATTTTGTCCGATGTGTGT
>JBBMJM010190487.1:0-13776 GCA_037832705.1 Centriscus cristatus | reverse complement strand
AGCTCGTCAGACTCTGACCACAAGAGCAAGTCGAAAAAGAAGAAGAAGAAGAAGGTAAAAACCCCGCTGCGCCGCAGCAGGCTGCGTGAATTCAAACAAAGATGTAGTATTTTGTCTTTAGCTACTAAAATGTTCAACACATCATCTTTTATCCCCAAAAATGTACAAATTTATTTTTATTCCTTCAACCAGGAATCTGATGAAGAGGAGGAAGAGGCTTTGTCCACGCCCGCCAGCTCAGAGGAAGAGTCTGACTAAACACACACGCACACACACACACACGCACACACACACGGACCAAACATTTTACACAAATGAACTGAGAAACAACTCCTCAGATGTTTTGTTTCAAAGAACAATATGTGCATCTTGTGCCTGTTTTTTGTTTTAGTGTCAGTTCAGAGGCGGAGCTTCTTCTTCATGTGGGATGCTCTAGTTCTTTTTAGCACTGAGGTGAGAAGAGTTTGTTGATTTAGTGTGAATCGATCACACGTTTTCAGGTCGAAGCAAATAAATAAATCATTTTAATACAGTTTGTGTCCATTGTTGTTGGTGGGGGATTTATTTTAGGACTTTAATCTTAAACACAACAGAAGTGGACCTTACCTACGAGCACCTTTATCGCAGTAGATCTGCGGTGTTCCGAGAGTTGTCAGGACGATGACGAGGTTGTCAAACATCGTCTAACAAGGTTCCCTGAAGTTCCCTTTGGGGTGGGAAATGCTCTTTGCAAAGACCAAATGGAAAAACCCAATGTGGCTGTTTATTTAACCACACGCACAGATGTTTTTCTCAGTGGCCACCATTTCCGCGTGTCCTTTCTCATACATTTTAATGTAACATCTGACCACATAAAAGTTCATGTCAACCTGAAGAATGTCCACTCATTGGGCACATTACTTGAAGCTCTTACTCGGTCTGTCCTCCCTCTGTTCCCCCGGGATCCACTCTTCACTGGTGGTGTACATCAGGCCCATTTAACCAGTCAAGGCGGTTTGCAGCCCTGTGTTTTCAGAGAAGTTAGATGGCGGCTGGTGGGGGACGGGAGACTGGTTTCCAACGGCTGAAGTACGTGGCGGTTTGTAAAGAGGGTTGAGGAGGGTGGTTTTTAAGAGGCTGTGGTTACATGCGCTCGGACAGTGTCTGTTTGGATGATAAGGTACTTTTCCTGCACTTCCTGCTGCAGTAACCTTGTGCCGGTCGTCCTGAGAGCGACCCTTCCTGCTTACTGTCAGCGCTGCTGAACACTGATGATTCATGTAATTACATGTGTCAGACTGTTTCCTCTCGCAGTCTTATTTAAGCATGTTCCTTTCTTCGAACATGTTCCGTGTGTGAGGGGGCGACGTGATCTGGTGTTTGTATGTGGACATGTTCTTCTCATGTTGTGGTTAAGGAGAGACTATTTCCATAGATCTCTTCCTCCACGGTTTCCCCTTTCAGAAGAAATCACATCAAAGAAATCCATCCGAGAATCACTCACCTTTGTTTGCGTCCATGGTCGAACACGATGGCTCATTACAGGAACTCCTCCTGTCTGCGAGCCCAACGCCAGCGTCTCGTGCAGCATGAAGCACAAGCTCTTGGCCTGTATCAAGTTACCATTAACTGGCCACAAACATAATGGACCCACTTAAGAAATGACACTTCCGAGGAATGTACCTTCAAACACACCAGCATGCACACAAACACATATCATTGCGTCATTACATTATCTGCGTGCGCGAGGCAATAATGCCGCTTTGCGGTCATGAGTGTGTTCAGAAGTGCTTGTATCGTATGTCACAGTTAGTGTGCAGTCATCAATTATGCCCCAGTTTGTCATTTGTTACACTGCATTCAGACAGAAGCCTCTTACAGGGGCTGTAAGTATCAAATCGCATTTCTTTTGTCTGCACTGATGCATTTACAATATGTACTTGGAGAGAGATGTGACAGAATGTGGTTTAATGGCTCCATTTCTCATCGCCGCACTCAAGTTTTCACGGGTGGGGGGGTCAGAAATGGTAAGAGCATTGTGACTGAAAGTTAGTCTTGGTCCAGTATTAAAATTCTTCTTCTTTTTTCTTCTTTTTTTTTTTTACATTGCTCATAAGCCAGAGCAGATGTGCTAAACATTTTCTCAAATGTCTGAACAAGAAGAAAAGCGTCAGTGTGACTGAATTTTGTGAAGATCAATGGGGAAATGGGAAACTGATTGAAAAACACAAAGTGCTGGTCTGAAGTAACGTGTCATCTGCAAAGTGTGAATGTGAATTGAATCACCAGCACTGAAGTTGAATAGAGGTGGACATGTGGGACAAGGTTAATGTAAGAACGTGTGTCCTTGTTAATTCATGCTGCTGCGGTGAATCCTTTCCCTCTCAGGCCTGTGATGGAGATCTGTGGCGGGGTAGTCAATGGGTTGTGAGGGAGGGACAGAAGAGGCACTTCCACTGGAAGGGGAGGTCCATTTTGTGAGGAGGGAGTGAGAGAAAGGTTCAACCATCAAATATCATCATCAAGCAGACGTGCAGGAGAGCATCAGTGTGAAGGACACCGGCCGCAGGTGGGAGCTTCACAACACGTCTCAGTTCACCCTGTAGCAAGAGGCACCTGTAGAGCGAAGATCACTACTGGAAGCCATGGCCTCGATGGTTATGGGCTGCGTCACTGACTTCTTCACTTACGAGACCACCAAGTCTGTGGTGGTCAAAAGCTGGTCGGTGGGCATCATCAACAGGGTCGTCCAATTGCTCATCATCGCTTATTTTGTTGGGTAAGTGGGGGGGGGTCTGGTGTTGAACTTGAATGTGTTGTATAATTGTGTAGATTTCTTCTATAGAGCCTCGTAGATGTCATTGGGTTCAGTTATCGACACATGGACAGGTTAGGAAATCAATCCGAGACTGAAAATGGAAATTGAAAGCTGCATGAATTTTCCAAAATATTGCTTCTGGTGCCTGAAGCCCTCGTGCCACCACTGTTTTGAAGGATTAGTAGAGAAAACTGACTGCTGACTGACTGATGTTCTATCTGTAGATGAGGGTAAAGTCAGACAAAGATGCGCAATGATCACAAGCGATGAAATGCATCATGAAAACACTTGTTTGTCAACGTACCATTCAGTATTTTCTGTCGTGGATCAGCTTTGTTTGCACTAATTTAGACTACAGACGGTGAGTGGGTCATTTCCTGACGATAATCATCAGTTTAATAAAGCACTTAGTCCTGCAGTGATGGTGTGTCAGAATCCTCCATCTGAGCAGGTGCTTAGAACAATGTGAGACAGCAAGTCATAGAAAATGTTACTTTCTGTTCTGTTCTGTTCATTTAATTATAGAAACCGAGAAGTGAAATTATCAGGATATGTAAGTGTGGTGAACGGGATTTATCTGGTTGTTAAAAAGAATGATGATCACTGATTTATTTAATTGGACTTTATCTGTAAAAGTCCACTATTATAGAATGAGAATGTCCTCAAATAGCAGTTTCAGACGTTTGGAAATTAAAATCTTTAAGTTCAACATGTTAAACTCTGGTTGTGCCCTCTTGTCCTGCAGCTGGGTGTTCATCCATGAGAAAGCCTACCAGGTGATTGACACGGGCATCGAGTCCTCAGTTATGACCAAAGTCAAAGGCTATGGTTACCATCATAACCGTGTGATGGATGTGGCCGATTATGTCTTTCCTCAACAGGTGAGTGTCTCTGAAGGTGGGCAGTCAAATGTACAATGACCTTTGACCTCCTCTTGTACCGCCAAATAACCCAGATTAGACAGACGACACACGAGCCTCTTATGTGAGGGTTTAGAATGTCTGTGTATGTGTTTTCACCTTCTTCCTGAAGAAAATGCACTGATGTCCTGGTGTGTTTCAGGGTGCAGATGTGTTCTGCATCATGACCAAAATCATCATCACCGAGAATCAAACCCAAGGGAAATGTGCTGAGGTGAGGAGACAACTGGAGCAATTTAGTTTTACTTCTCAGAATCCTTCTTTTTCATATTGAATCTGAAGCATATTTTAAATAATAACATTTATTTATAAATGTGTGTGTGTGTGTGTGTGTGCATGCTTGTGTTTCAGTCTATTCGTCCTAAGTTTAGTTGTGAGACAGATGAAGACTGCCAGAAACACTTCGGTTCCGTCCTTTCAAATGGTAAGACTTCTTCCTGAGTCCATTGTTAATTGAGCATGTTGACACAAAGACTACACACCCAACTGAACCCATCGGGATGGTCCTCGGAACACAAAGTACTGGTCCAGGTCCAGACAGTTTACACACAGGAAATTAAAGAAACCTGATGAAAAGGCCTTGTCGTCAATTGTCCCTGTAATTATCCATGTTGTCAACATCAAGTCATGTGTCAGCATCACATTTGACTTTGTTAATACATATGTGTACGTGTTACAAGCAGTGCAGTGTTCTTCCCCAGAACAACAGAATGAAACGTGTGTGCGTAGGCTGGCTGTGCTGTAGTAACCAGCACAGCCAGCAGAGGCTACTGCTGGTCATCATGAGGCCATAAACAGGCGCACGGCGACTTGGCGACGGTTGTGAAGGCAAAAACTCTGGTCTGGGAGAGGTTGGGGGGGCCATGGAGGAGGACCATGGAGGAGGACTACCGGTTGGCCTCGAACAGATTCTAGCAAACCAATCATGGGAGGGTCATGGGAGTTTGCCCAACGAGTTCACGTGTGTGGACTTGGAGAAGGCGTCCTGTGGGAGGTACTCCTGGAATATGGGATCGGGGGCCCTTTGCTAAGAGCTGTACGATCTCTATACGCCGGGAGTAGGAGTCTGGTCCGTTCTGCCGGTAGTAATTCGGATCTGTTCCCGGTGCATGTTGGTCTCAGGCAGGGCTGTCCTTTATCACTGGTTCTGTTCATTATTTTTATGGACAGAATTTCTAGGCGCAGCCCGGGACCGGAGGGGGTCATGTTCGGGAAACACCGGCTTTCATCTCTGCTTTTTGCGGATGATGTTGTCCTGTTGGCTCCTTCGAGTCAGGACCTTCAGCGTGCACTGGGGCGGTTCGCAGCCGAGTGTGAAGCAGTGAATATTTATAATATTTATAATATTTTTATAATAATTTTATAATAATTTTTATAATTTATAATATTTTTTCACTGTGTTATTGCTCTGTATATACTTTCTTTGCTTGGATGAAGCTGCTGTAACAAAGACATTCCCCTCCAGAATAAAGTTCTTCTGTTCGTGATCTGGACATCTGTAGCCATTCGATTCGGTCGGCTGTTGCAGAAATGGGTGGAACAGTCACAGTTTTCACTCCACCTCTTCTTTCCTTCTGTCACACCAGGGGTGATAACCGGTGTTTGCCTTCAGTCCTTGGGTCAGTGTGAGATTGACGGATGGTGTCCAGCTGAGGACGACAGCGTCCACATGTAAGATTTACTCTTATGCACATGGAAATACTTGATCAGTTCTCGTCCTCACCTCAGCTTTTCCATCTCAGAGAGCCGATGCTGGATGTCAGAAACTTCACCATCTTCATCAAAAACAGCATCCGCTTCCCTCTCTTTAACATCACCAGGTGCGTCGCACACATTAGTTTGAATAGTATGTTAATCAAACGCGTAAACAGCAAAGAAGATGGTAGAATGTATAAAACATTTCTCCCTCAGAGGAAACTTTCCATCCTCAATGACATCCGACGACATTAAGAAATGTACGTACCATCCAGAGCGAAACCCCTTCTGCCCCATCTTTCGTGTGGGTGACGTGCTGAACTACACCGGACACGAAGTGGCTGGTCTCGCAGCAAAGGTCTTTTCATTTATCCATCGCTCATCCCTTCAAATGTTGGAACTGATGCTCACTTCAGCACACACGTGTGGATCCGTGCCTCTACTCCCTGTTGTTTTTCAGGGTGGAGAAATTGGAATAAACATCGAGTGGAAGTGTAACCTGGACCTGAACATCGAGTACTGTGTACCTAAATATTCTTTCACGCGACTAGATGCACCTTTTGCCAAAAATGCTGTTTCAAAGGGCTACAACTTCAGGTACCTTTTCTTCTTCAACATTCCTGTTTTCTTTCCCATTGTTACCTTCCTTTCTTGTCCTTTGCAAACAGGTTCGCCAAATATTTCAAGTCAGAGGATGGGACCGAATTTCGGACACTGCACAAAGCGTACGCAATCCGCTTTGACGTCATGGTAACTGGCAGCGTAAGTTTATATGTGTGAATGTATTCAGTCTGTTCACAGCCTGTGGCTGAAAAGCTTCGTGAAACACGTTATAATAGTGAATTGATGCAAACAGAACACTTCTAATGAACATTTTCCTGTTTCAGATAACTTAATGCCGGCCTAAAAATAGAACTATACAATAGATAGATAGATACTAATAATAATTCATGATTCCATCAGCATGACGGATTAAACACATTATGACAGGAACCAGAAAGCAGTATCACTGTCAAGCAGAACACGATCAAACATGGTGAAATCATGGTGAACAGCAAGTCCATTGTCAGCTTCTGTTCTCATATCGCTTCTCCCAAGAGGTGTTGTAGAGCCTCATAGCTCGGGGGAGTAAAATCACTTCATATCACTGAATGTGTATTAGAGCTCCTCCATCTTGACTTGATGAATTACTTGTTGATGTTGTTACTTGTTACGCCTGAATAACTTTTCTTTCTTTCAGGCGGGAAAGTTTGACACGGTCCCGACACTGATCAACCTGGTCGCGGCCTTCACCTCCATTGGACTGGTGAGAACCTTTAATCCACGTCAGGGGGATGAATCAGCGCTGTTGCTCTCGGCGTTCATGAGTGTGCTGTGTGTTGCTCCCAGGGTACGGTTCTCTGTGACGTGATCCTTCTCAACTTCCTGAAAGGGGCTGATCAGTACAAAGCCAAGAAATTTGAAGAGGTTACATGAATATAAACATTTAGTTTCATCTGCGCTTCATCAGAAGTTGACCATTTTTGTGTGTGTCTCTCAGGTGTCAGACGCTCAGATAGAAGCCTCCCTCCCTCACAGCCCGGGCAGCCAGCTTTCACTTAAACCAGGCATCAAGAGCTCCTATGACTCTGGAGCCATTTCCCTCAATGACATGTGACCAACCCGTCTGAAAGCATCATTAACCTGAACTAATGGACGGCCTCTGTCTCCCCTCCCCTCTTCCTCCTCACTCGATACGCCTTTGTCTACGTCAGAATAGTCAGCTTGACTTCTACAACTTTAAAGTATTGTGTAAAGATGGACAGCCATGCAGCTTGACGCGAGGAGGAAGTCACCTCCTGATCTGCAGCATTCGCAAATTCCCCTCGGAGACGTTTGACATGAACTTTCACATTTGCAGCTTTGTTTGTGCGACATTTATGAACTCAGAGGGAAACATACTGTCATGAAATGTGTTATTATATCGTGATATTTAATACCAAGACTGAGGTGAAAGTAAATATGTTTTATCTTTGTGCAACTTGCTCACTCGTACAAATAAAAGCTCAGAATCGTCTCCCAGTGATGTAACAACGCTTTTCATAATGACATGTGTTTGCGTGTGTGTGTGTGTGTGTGTGTGTGTTACAGACACGGAGGCAGTGGGGTGGCTTGAGGTTTACAAATGGACCATTATCAGTCCAGTCTGGTCAGCGATCAGAATAATGGACTCCCATACTGTATTTCCTTATTTTTGTCCCGAGGGTCCAAAACAGCATCAGCATCTGTGCTGAGAATCACACGCAGTTTCAACCAAGATATTGATGTGCTTGTCTGTCTTTGTCCAAAAAAGAAGGACATTTTAAAAATAAAGCAAAAGCCAAAATAGACTGACCAGTCTCCTCCTCCTTGTGTCGTTGTGGTCAGGGCACTTATGATCAGCTTAAGAGCCTCTTTGTGGCTCTGACAGGGATTAATGAGAGACGGGAGCTGTGAAGGGAGGGCACAGAGGAACTGACAGTCTTTACCGCAAGTTCTGATGCACTAATCCAATCACACAAATCAACAGAATGCATGTAAAGGAAATGACAGAATATGACACCGAGCAGGGACATACAGTACTCTAACTGTGTTAGTGTCCAGAATTATTGTTCAGGATCAATAATGTGGCATGACTGGAACGATAAAGAACATGAATATGCCCCTGAAATGTAGAACAAGTCTTTTAATGTACTGACCTCAAAGATGGGACAGGGCTTGTAGGAGAATCATTGCAAGATACAGACCTGGGCAGTGCAAACTGAGCCGGACATGGTCCCAGTACCATCATCAGTCAGAACTTCATGGGAAGGAACCAAGACGACAATGAAAATATGACTCAGAGTTCTCACATTTCATAACTGAATGTCTCATGTTAATTCTTTAGTTTACAATCTGCAACATGATGGTATACAGAATGATAAGTGGTGTTTTTTTTTTTTATTTGGTTAATCTTGTTACCGCCAAGAGAATTTATGTGTATCGAACTCCAGTAAATGACTCAATTTGAAACCGTCACAGACAGAAATAGTGGGAACTCTTTTAGCATTTTAAACAAAGAGTGTTATTTTGTGCAAGTGGATGTCTGTAGACTTCGCAGAGCAAAGTACACAAAGGTTGTAGCTTTGTTTGCATAAGCTCAGTAGCTCTGGAGACCAGTGCAGTTTATTGTAACTCTGAAATACTGTCCTAAACCTCAATCTCAAAGGATATCATTGTTTGCTTTATTGAAAGAGCTGAATTGTGTGGCTAAAGATTCTGACTATTCTGGTCCTGTGGAGACAGAAAGACCAGACAGCAGTTTGTGGTGGTTGGATGACGTTTGGAGGTTGATTCAGCGGCAGCAACATGGAATCATACTGTCCAGAGAACGGTCACACACAGAGAAAGAAAAGTTATTTGAAGCACAACTGACGTATAAATATTCATTGAGGAACAGTGTAAATACTGTTCAAACGTGGCAATAGAGGCACCAGAGGAACGTGGAGTGCCACTTGATGGCGTCAGGAAAGGCTTTTATTGTATCATTTGTAAATGCACGCGGTGTGTTGTCCTCAGCCGTATGTGCCTTCTTTGCAGGTTCAGTCTCTATCTGTGCTTCCTCCTCTTCAGAGCCCGTATCCAGGCTGGGAGAACAGGCCGGCGTGCTGAGGCCAGTTCCTCTGTTGCTGCCTCCTCCATCTCACTGTCCTGCTTTTCCTCGTCTGTCCCTGAATCCTCCTCTGAATCTGTCATGTCCAGATCCACTTCGACTGGCGCTATGGTGATGACTTCCTCTGAAAAACGAACGTGCCGGTCCAACTCAACTCGCCTCTGATCCAGAGCGATCGATGAAGGAAGTCCAAACGATGTTAATAGGGGGAGAAAAGGTAAAGACTAATTAATAGAATCATAAAATGTGCTGTATTTGATCAATCTTTGGAGAGAATCACTGATCTTACTCTTTTTGTGAACATTTCCACGGAGGACTGTGAATCCTGGGATAAGGAATGTTTGAGGACACCCCGAGGAGCTGGAGCTGAGGCAGAAGAAGAGGAAGGAAGGAATGGTGGATGTTTTGAATCTCCTGTTTCATCCAGGAGCTCTGAGAAACAAGGCAGAGACAACTACGGTTCCTCATTCTGAATTTCATATGTGCCTGCCAACATCAGACACATCAAACTCACTGTCGCCTACTGATTTTGTTCAAAATCTGACTTGTTCAGAAATATTCCCAAAACCACGTTTCTTTTATTGCTCTTATCTCTGTTTGCCATGTTTCCATCACCTGTCCGTTCAGGATGATGCCTCCGGTCTCCCCCCTCAGCCAACTCATGCTGCCTCTTCCTATTAGAATAGATGTTGCTCTTCGGTACAGAGTTGTCCAGCGTATTTGCAGACTGCAGAGACAAAAGTGTTACAACATTTTAATGACGAGAAAATACACAAAAAGTGTAATTCATGTTACGTTGTATGATCACTTCATCTGTGACGTCTAACCTCTATTGGAGACGGAATTCTCAGTTGTTGTCCGTTCTCCTGATGCTGCAAACACAACTGATCATGAGCGTGTTGCATTGGTTCTGTCTGATCAGTGTGATCGTCCTGCTCTGTCGCTTGTTGGACAGGCAGGAAGGCATCAGCCGATATTCGGGGTCTGAAATTAGAAGCTGGTGACGGTTTGCTACACTTCATGCGCCACTGGCTGTTTGCATTTCCTGTTCGTTTGAATATTAAAGCTGATTCGCTGCCACTGTAAGGATTTGGAGTGATTTTGAGTCGGCTCACGGGCTCTTCATGATTGGCTGAGGTGGCTGATAGGGTGGGACTCAGGAACTTAGCCCACTCTTGACCTGAGATGATCTCCTCCAGTAAACTGAATGAGCCGAGACCAAACACATCTTCACTTGATCTGAAACAAGAGACCACACATATCGTCGGTGAGGAACATGTAATGATGTTATGTTCTGTGTAAGTTGTTTGTGTTCCTGACAAATGATCAAATGATACATCTTATTCCTCGGTGTCCCACGAAATAATGGATCTGCGAGCTGAACAGTGTTCATCCATTCAACAACTGTGTGCACCGCATTTGAGGTCCACCCGGACGTGACAGAAGCAGATAAATCCCCTCATACACTTGAGGGACACCTGGGCAGTCGTCAGTTTGTGAATTTCTTTACTTGGGTCCAAGACCTTCCTGCCTTACACAAGTGTTAGAGTGTGAATATGTTTTTTCTTCCTTTCCTCAATGATGTAACTTCATAAAAGCATGTGCTTCAAGTCTCATGTGATACAAAACAGGCTTGAAGCAGGCTGATGACATGCTGTCAGACCGGGTGTGTTTGATGCACCAACCCTCAGGTACCCAGCAGAAGGAACAAATCATTCTAGCTTATCACAACTATCACTTAGCACGTGTCGCCTGAGGACTGAGAGGCACATCATCAAAGCATTGTAGAACTGAATCTAGTGAGTTCCTACTTGCTGTCTTTAATATTATAACATCTTTGGGAGTGTGCCAGTCATTCACCTGAGAGAGTCCTCTGAGAGAGTAGTGGGTGTTTCACCAGAATCACCGGTGTCCAGTGCAGGAAGCGTCTCCATTCTCCTTTCTCCCTCCATGTTTGTCCTGTTGTCCTGATTTTCTGATGTGAGCAGCTGATTCTGTCAGTCCATAAATTGCACAGATGGATTTAAGTTTCTCTTGATGGAATTTTTCTACTTAAGCCGAATCAGAATTACTCTGAGAATCATCAATGTGTGATAAAGCACATAACTCACATTATTTCCTTCCTCGTTCCTCTGATCTTGTTTGCCCTTGTCTTTTTTTTTCTTGTCACCAAAACTTGCAGGCATCTCCATCCATCTCTCCTTGATCTTCTGAGTCCATCTCCATGTTTTATTCTCAGACGACTGCTGTTGTCTTCTAGATGGGGATGTGGTGGATTTGTTATCCAACACAACATGTGTGTCGTTACTGAGAGCCAAGACTCCACAGCCTCCATTTTCAACTTGCTGCACTTTATTGTGTTGGCGTGCTTCGTCACAATCTATCAATGAATATTCTTCGATTTCGGCTTCAGACCTCTGGTGGTGATTTTTGAAGTTTGTGGAAGAGTCTTTATCTCTTGCTGTGTGGCCACAGTTCCCTGTTTCCACTTGTAAGTCACCATCGATCCTTTTTAAGGAAGTGATATGTACGTTGTACTGCGATTCCACAGGAAATGGTTTCCCAGTTCCTGTCAGTGTAATCGCAGGCGATGGGACCTGCTCAGACATCCTGTTCTCACCTCTTTGACTGTCACTCTCTATCTGGGAGGGAACAGAAACCTGACTGCTGTTTGATTCATGACCATGAACCGGGTGCAGACGTACCTCGTCTTTGAGGTCAGACGTGTCCACATGAGCAGCCCCAACCATGTTTGCAGGGATACCAAACTCATACCCATTTGTAGGACTGTTGTTGAGTTTCTGGAGGCTTGCTCCATCTTTTCCCCATGTGGAAGCCCCTAGTCCTTCTGACTGCAGCCTCAATCGCTGCAGCATGGACTGCAGCAAGGCCTGATTGTCTTTTGGAGGCTGTGACTGAGACATTTAGGAGGAGAACTGGTGTGGAAAAAGTCCAGACGTCACAGAGAAAACGTGTCAGTAATATGTCCCTTGAGAGATGAAACAGGATCCTGGATTCTCCTAATGCAGATGCAGTTTAAAACTGGAGACCATGACAGCAGAATTGGAATCATGTCGTTCCTTTGTCCAGCTTTTGCCGTCAACAAATGTGGGGTTGTTTCAGTCCATTTATTAGATCTACCTCACCTCACATGTGAGAAGACGTGTACGTCTTAATGGTCACTTACCACAGCTGAGAGGAATGTAATTGCTCCTCGATCATGCCTTTTTTCCATCCTGTATTCCATACCTTCATGACTCCTGGCAAACCCTGCTGAAGCGTGTTCTTCCAGGCTGGACCAAACACAAGCCCAGCTCTCACATTTGCCTTTGCATGTCCTGTCAAAAATCTCTGCCTTTGAAAAAAATGTCTGGAGTTTCTATCCACAGAAGTTGTTTCAGTCACACCTCTTCTCTGACAAGCATATAGGTCTGCAGTGACAGGACAGAGAACAGCAGCGTTCCTCAGACCAAAACACTGAAGCAGACCGACGAGAAAGACCAGTGAGGTGAGATAACTGCTTTGACAGTGACTCCTTCTCTGTCACTGTCTTTTTCTGTCTAGTCGCCTCCCTTCCTCCTTCCTACGTTGGTCCCTGGTTCGCTCACTCACACACACCCTCCTTCTTCCCACTGTGACCTAAGATGTAATTACAGTGCATTCTTGAGTGCAGCTGCCACATATCCTCCGAAATAAATAAATAAAATCTTTTCACTGAGCCTTAAAGAAGCTTTTTCTGCAAAGGAATTAAGTCTTAACTGTTGTATGTCTAATTAAATATGTGTATCAAGTGGAGCGACAGTGAAAAATATGAATAAATGCATTTCATATCATATTGTTGATGTGTATGCTTTAAGTAGAACGTGTTATCATAAAAAGGTCAATCGGAAACCGCTTTGACGAACACGCTGCTTAATTGAACCTTTAAAAACCAACTCCCGCCACCACACACTGCTCTCAATTGACGTCTTCTGCGCATGCGCAGACAAGAACACACCCCTTTGATGTTCTCCCTCTCTCCAATTGGCCAACATCGCGGAAGTGACTTGTGGCAACGTAAATACATCCTTAGGTAAACAAGTGTCGTCGTAAAACAACCAGTTAAGATGAAGTTATACTAAACAAGAGTATTTATATGGCACACGTGTGCAAAGTGCTAACAGCGCCTAGGTGCGAAAGAAGCCCGTCACGAGTACTAGTTAACTAACCGAACCGCTGCTGTTAAACTCATCTGCAGAAATGGACTGCGTGGTGACGGGCGGGAACGTGAAAGGTAGTAAACAAGTCTGATACTTTTCATCTTCTGCAAACCCAGGAGGTTTACACGAACGTGTTACTTCGTTTCTGCTGGTTGTGACTGTGTTGTGTGTGCCGACCAGTGCTGGCCAAAGCCATCCAGTCGCTGTCCAGGATCGGCGACGAGCTCTACGTGGAGCCCCAGGACGACGGGGTGAGCTCATCCTGCCATGACTGGGACCAGTTTCTTCCCGGCGCCACTGTATTAACTTATCGACTTGTTCGATTTCGTCCCGGTGTCTTGCAGCTGGCCCTGCGGTCTGTGAACTCCTCTCGGTCGGCGTATGCGTGTTTCCTGTTCGCGCCACCGTTCTTCAGCAGGTGCAGTGTGTGTGTGTGTGTGTGTGTGTGTGTGTGTGTGTGTGTGTGTGTGTGTGTGTGTGTGTGTGTGTGTGTGT
>JBBMJM010190273.1:0-19997 GCA_037832705.1 Centriscus cristatus | reverse complement strand
ACACACACACACACACACACACACACACACACACACACACACACACACACACACACACACACACACACACACATTCAGTCCTCTGCAGTCTATAGCAAAGTAAAGTCTGATACCTGATCATAGATCAGTATTTAATTCAATATATACAGTGTGTGTGTTTTGTTTTTATATATAGTAAAGATTCATTGTGCTGCCGTAGGTCAACCCACTCTTCACACGTTCAACCCTGTGGTTTGTCACAGAGCGTAAACCGAGTCCTCTCTTGTGGTCGGCTCCTGCTCCTGCATTTCTCCCAGTGAGGTTTGGCCATCTGGCCGCGGATTGTAGTACAAGTAGTGCAGTGCAGTGCAAAGGAGATCATCATGAGCGCAGCAATGACTCATGGAAAGTTCAAAGATGCCCGAAGGAGTTTGTGAGTTTGTCTCAGTAAACGGGAAGGTAGTTTGTTGATTTCATGTGAATCGTGAATCTCTTGTCTTTTGGCTCTCTGCATTCTCTCATGTGAGACCTACTGTGAGTCAAAGTATCAAAGTGGGTATAGAAGATAAGTCATGTGAGGATTCTGGTAAATGGCGAATCCATCAGCCTTTCTCTGGGCAGAAGGTTTGTGTTATCAGTCGGAGCTGCCGGCCAGTGATGCGTATTTAATGCTGAGCACATATGCCGACACCAGTCATCACAGCAGTAGTGGGGTGTATTTTCGGCTCATGCCATAAGCTACATCTGTGGGCCATCAACACCAAATTATTCTCTCCATCCCCACTTGGCAGCGGCCTTCACCTGAATCATTCCACATGATGTTTTGTTTAATGTCGCACGCTCCAATTTATTAGTCAGAAGTCAAATTAGACGACAATCCCTTGTTTCTTTGACTTGGCAAAATGGTTTTGACCCCTTTGCCCCTGAAATACTTGAGGAAATGGGTCTCTCCACTTAGTGCCCGTTCTCACACCGCCATGACTTCATATATTTAGGAAATCTCTGTGAGGAAAATTCCCCATCTGGCCAGGAAGGATGTGAAACTGAGTATGGATTCAATTTCTTGTAAATTTACAACGTCGCCCAATAAAAGACACATAAACAAACCTCCTTTCCTCCTTTTTTTTTTTTTTTGTCCCGTCAGTTCTTTGTCTTTGTTTTTCCAAGGTTTGGCCTTCAGCCTTTAGGAGAACAAGAGGAAATGGCTGCGTTTTCTGAGGAATATGTAATGTTGTAATTACGATGTCAGCAATGATTTGAGCACGGCCCTCTACTGTAGAAAAGTAGATCAGCAGAACAACGAGCCGCCTTTTACTGACTTCCTTCACTGGTGGTAGTCTGCTCAGTTTAGCTGGAGCATGAATGGAATATTTATTTGAAATTCCCAGACGATCAACAGAGACTTATTATAATAAAGGAGCAGTGTGTTAACTATTAGTTTTCATTACAGTTTACTTCATACTTTAATGCAGCTGCACAGTAGCCACCATTCACTGCTCGGTATATTCAAGTTGAAATATGATATTTATATGGTACAGCTGAAGGATTTCCACAAAATACATCTCTGTGATTATTTTTGACACATCATTACATGCTACTTAACAATTATAAGCAAATGGAAACAACTGTGGTGTAATTTCGGAATGAATTTGTACCAAAAAAATTATTTTCTGTCAATAAAATTAAGATGCAGCTCTTTGTTTCCTGCATGTACTTAAGCATACAACTAAAATTGGACACTTAACAGATAACACATGGTGAAAAGTGGAACACTGCTCTGAGAAGCAAAGTTTTTATTTGCGTGTCTCATGAAAATTACATCCAAATGTGCTGAAGATATTTAGATACAACACACGTGTTGCTGATGACCTTCAAGTCCTGACGCGTCCTCTGTGTTTCTCTCACTTATCAGAATATCCTCAGTTGTCCTCGCCCCTCTCTACCAGACAACATGACCGAGCAAGTCCCGACTCGGGACCAGACTGTTACAGCCGGCTCTGCGAAGAACCACTGGGCAGAGACCGGGATCGTCCAGTGAGCCTGGTGTCCACCTTGTCTTCGGACTCCTCCCGGGATGGTAACAGTCTTTTTGGGAGCACCATGGCCCTTCCTTCCTCCAGCACCCCACCCATGCCTAGTGAGCAGGACATTGCCTTGGAGCTGAGCCCAGCTGAAGGCCACACGGAGCAGGTCAAGAACCACAGTCCTGCAGGCTCCAGGGGTCGCTGGCAGGAACAGCTGGATCCTAGAGTGATCAGCAGCCAGTGGAACAACAACAACGCCACCTCCAACAGGAAGGCCACTGCTGAAATACTTCACAGCCCTGCCTCGCCTGTCGTCACGGAAACCATGATGCCCAACCCAAAGCTGACTTATGTGGACCGTGTTGTCATGGAGATCATTGAGACAGAGCGCATGTACGTCATGGACCTACGCAGCATTGTGGAGGTGAGTTATTGGCTTACTCTATTTCATTTTTCATCGCTCCCGGTCTGTCCGATACTTGCTGGCAAATTTCACCGGCTATCGCTCCTATTCTGGTTTTACCTTAGCTAAATAAATCAGGGACTGTGGTGCATGACGTCTGGCAGCCATGCAGAGTTTTTACACACCAAGGCTGGGGAGCCGTTTATGATCTGGCTGTGTTGTTGCATATAAACCATCCTGTGAATTAGCTACGCGGTGAAAGTTTAGAGCTTGTCGGCTGGGATCATTAAACCGAGTCAAATCTGGGATAACATGCCGCTTGTTCATCCGTCTCACGAGATGTGAAGCATTGACAAATGCACTTGGGATGATTTTCCACAGGTCATTTATCTCTTCAACTTTTATTTTTACCTTTTTGTAGTTTGAAAACAACTTGAGAAATGCCCTTGGTCCTCAATCTTTTTTGGTGCAGCAGTGAAACTGGAGCGCTCAGCTGTCAAACAGTCGCCGCCACGCTGACGTTAATGTCTCTAGCACATGAAGCGTTTCTGAAACAGAACACCAGCTCGCCCCTCCTCTCACCTTGTCTCTGACTGCGCTGGCAGTCTGAGGAACAACTTGCTCTTGACAAATACGTCGAGGACTTCAAAGCACCTCGGCTGACGCGAGCAGCAGCCCTGCCTGGTCTGGCCCCTGTCGTCCAGGCCCAGCTGGGAGCTCAGTCTGAGCTCCCCGGCCCCCGGCCAACACAAACACCTCCATCTTTGCACCAACTAGTGAAACAACGCAGATGAAGAGGAGATCAGGGTTTTTTCCACAGACTGCAGTGTGGGAACATATTCCCCTACAGATGTATCCGCTGATTATGATTACGGTACGACCTCAGCGACACCCTGTCATGTCATTGAATGTCACATTGAGGCTTGAACTGGACAAAGATGCGTGAAACGGTCGGTGAAGTCATTCCTCTGACACCCACGAGCAGCTGTTGAGGCTGTTTCCATCTTTTCCTTTAGGTCCTGTGTATCAGTCGCCTGCAGATTTCTCTGTTGAACCATGAGACATGTTTCGAGAACAGCTGGTTGACGCAGTTGCACCCACATGTCCACATGCATGTGGAAACACCTGGCCCGAGCACTCCCGATGTCACATACTCGTCATTGCTGGAGGAGCTGCTCTGACAAAAGATAAAATCGCGTTGTCCCTCAAGTGTAAATAACGTAGAGCAGACAGCATTTTTTCAGTAGGAGACGATGAGACGCCCTGCTGAATGCAGGTCAGCACTGTTCTCTCTTTGCTGGAATTCACAGTCCAGTGCAGTTCCTTCTGTAGTGCGATGTCACAACGTATCCTATTTGCAGTGTCTGTCAGAGGTGTTTACTGCTTAGTCTGTTTGTGTGTGACGCCTATGTGTGTATTTGAGGTAAGGGAGGTTGATCATCCAGATGTTTTGTTGCAGCATTTGGCTCCTTCTTGGACTTTTGCAGCAGCTCTGGAATAGTAGAATTCTTCGGGGGGAAACAAACTGTGCTGATGAGAACAGTCGTGGCCCGTTTCACAAAGCATGTTTGTGACTGCAAATCCTGAAATGAAAACAACTTTTCTAAAAGTTATCAATCACCTCGAACATATATGAAACATTTAGTATTGGTTTTATTTCTGTCTGTTTGCATGAAAATACTGTATATCTGAAAACGGCAGCGTTGTCCTTATTTCAGTCAGTAAACTCACATAAAACTAGAAAACTCACAAACAGCTGGGGAACGGTCAAATGAAAACGAACCTTTGACCGGAGTAAAAGTGTTCATGCTCCCTCTTTTGGAATTAGTTGGAGACTGTTGCACATACCAACAAACACTGAGCTGTGTCTCCTGTAACTGTGACATCACCTCTGTTTTTCCCAGGACTATTTGGCTCATATTATTGATATGAGCAACCTTCCCATCCGGCCAGAACAAGTGTGTGCTCTGTTTGGAAACATCGAGGACATCTATGAGTTCAACAGGTACGTCGTCTCCCTTCAGAGCACAAACACTCACCGGCTTTACTTTTCTTTTTCACACTTACTTCTTTTCAGACATATACGCCTACATAGCCACCTTTGTACATTTGATAGGTCAGGTCAGGTCATTCCTCTATGTCACTCTCTCCTGACACGTCTGTCAGCGGCTAACGGACACTGAGCACAAAAAACACACACTGCTCAGAAAGCCACGGAAATGGCGTTGCGGCCAACTTTACATTCAGTCCTCTTATGTCAGCAAGTGCTCATTGCTGACCGCACTGCTCTGCCAAAACACACATTAACATTCCTCTCTCCTGTCACTCTGAGGAACCTCCCTGGTAATGTCTGGACAGCACACACCATGATTGAATGAAAACGGTAAAAGAATGGCTTTCTATCCTTAGGGAGGTTAGATAGAATGTTTTGATAGAGGTTAGTGGTTCGAACAGCAGTCCCACACACTGTAAATGCATTTATCAGTGAGTTCATACACTTCTTGATTGATCCCAATGGGGGCAGTTTATTTGTAGCTTAGCAGTGCTCAAGAAGTTCAAGAACACAAATCCACAGGCCAACGAACAGGTCAGTGGGAACAGCAAGATAAGACTAAATAAAAGGTAAATGCCAATTTGAAAGTAAATAATTGAATAAATACACTGTGTGCATGTTGCTGGGATGATGTGCAGTGACTGTGATTCCAGCTGTTTCTTAAACAAAAGGTTTTGTGCACTCAAAGAATGAAAATGTCTCCTAATTAACTCAATAACATGATGTAGTAGTTTACATTTGTATGGAGGTTTAAAATGAAAGACTTCTGTCTTTTCTTAATTGATCCATGACTACAGTTACCATGACAGCAGACTTGGGTCATTTCACCCACTTGTTGTTAGTACATCATTAAACCCAATTTTGACAGGGACGAGTCATCAACTCTTTTGTCCATGTTGTTCTCTCCGGTACCTCTGTCAGCCTCAGATATTATTAACGGGGTTATAACAGGGTTATCACATAGTGGGAAGAAATACTGGGACCAGAACAAACGGGAACACAAACGCCTTCTGTCAGTGAGTTTCAGTTCAGTTTCCATGAGTTGTCATAGAGTTAAAGAGCAGTGTGAGGATTCTACTTTGCTTCATGTCCTCTCACATTTTAAACAACACATTAAGCTTTCCCGACCCCTGAATCTTGAATCTGTTCACAGCAGTATGTATGGTATGTGTGAGTGTATGCTGCCCTCTAGTGGTAATATGTCTCATTGTGACCCCAAACGTTCTCCTGTTTGACGGTGCTTGTTCTGTTTTTCAGTGAACTCCTGCAGTCCTTGGAGATGTGTGAGAACGACCCTGTGGCTATCGCTCTTTGCTTTGTAGATAAGGTGAGTGTCGCTGTTTTCCTCACAGTGATATCAGCCCGCAAAGGAAACAAACAGGTTATAAGTGTGTATCTTGTTGTTTCCCCAGAGTGAATACTTTGAAATTTACACCCAGTATTGCACCAACTACCCCAAGTAAGAGACTCTCCAACATTTGAAGTGTCACGCCAGAGGAACGGTCTAAACGTTTGTCCTTTCTCTCCTCCAGTTCAGTGGCAGCCCTGACTGACTGCATGAGGAGTAAAACGTTAGCGAAGTTCTTCCGGGATCGTCAGGCCGATCTGAAGTGCTCCCTCCCTCTGGGTTCTTTCCTGCTCAAGCCAGTGCAAAGGATACTGAAGTACCACCTGCTGCTTCAGGTACAGCATCTCCTCAACTTTATTCAAAAGATATTTACCAGCGACCCAAACAATGTCTGTTTTGGAATCACAATCACAAAGAGTTTCTGTATCACAAGGACTGACCGAAAATATGAATAAGAGGAATATGTGACCATTAAGTGAAGTAATAAGACTGTTTGAAACTGTACGGTGTGCATGTCTCAGTCTAAGGTATGGTAAGTCATCCTAAAACGATACATATACACTGGAGCAGCAGTGTGTGTTTGACAGTCTGATGTTCACAGGCAGGAAGGACATTGGATGACATCTGGATACTTTTGAGTGATAACTGGGTGAATGCAGTGTTGTCCCACACTGATTGTTTTAAAGGAAATTGCTAAGCACTTTGACCCGGATGAGGAGGGGTATGAGGTGGTTCAGGATGCCATCGACACCATGACCGGAGTGGCCTGGTACATCAACAACATGAAGAGGAAACACGAGCACGCCGTCAGAGTGCAGGTCAGCATGCAGACACACATGATGAGCGGTTAACGTGCTCTGGTAAAGGTCATACTGAGGTGACCTTTCCAACCGCTCTCAGGCAGACATGCTGATTTTCTGGTGGTGAGATTGGTGTGGTGTCTTCATGGCGTCATGTCAGAAGCAGAGTTCTCTTTTCATTAACCCTGACAGTTTGATACACACATATCAGAATTACTTTTTTTTTGTACTGGAAGATGCGTGTGTGACAGTCATGGTGTTTTCTTTCTCATGTGCATCCGCAGGAGATCCAGTCTCTTCTGATTAACTGGAAGGGTCCTGACCTGACCACCTATGGAGAGCTGGTGCTGGAAGGCACCTTTCATGTGCTGCGGGCAAAGAACACACGTACACTCTTCCTGTTCGAGAAGATGCTCCTCATTACCAAGAAAAGAGGGGAACATTACGTCTACAAGATCCACATCTTGGTATGTTTGTTGGATTTGTTTTTTAAAATCAACCGGTGCTTATTGTCATTGTTGAAAAACAACAGATTCATAGATACTTCTGTACATGAGTATTTATGCCTTCCCCCTGTGATTTCAGTGCTCCACCCTAATGCTACTCGACAGTGCGAAGGATCCCCTGCTCTTCAGCGTCATCCATTTCAAGCATCCCAAGCAGCCGCACACAGTGCAGGTACATGGCATTCACACAGCACCGGGGGATTTAATGGAGCCTGTGGGTACCTGGGCTCTTCAGTCCGTCAAATGGGGTTCATTTTCAGCTTGATCTGTCACCATGGTAACCTGACTGAGAGTCTGACTTAAGGCAGAGTGAACCGGAGTTCAGGAGTTAATAACCATGGTTGTGATGCGAGTTGTCCTCAGTTGTAGATAGATAGATAGAACTGTAGTCTGTTAAAGATGTGTGGATTTGTTGAACATCAGTGTTACAGACAGATGAAGCATCTGAGGTTCATGCTACATGTTCTGACAAGGGCTTCAGATAGCTTTTATTAAGAGCTTTGTGCCCCCTGATATCACAGCACTTACTAATATGCCCCATTAACCCCCATTAACCAGTGACGTGTGGTGAGGTTCATGGCTGGTGAGGCACTGACTCCTCGAGAGTCAGATTTACGATTGTAAGAACTGAAAAAAGCATCTTATTTCACTATTCATCCAACAGCATGCTCTTTCAATTACACCATTATAAAATATATATATATTATAATATATACACAGGAACATAATTGTCTGACAAAGAACTGTCTTTCACAGCTATGGATAGAGCACCCATCTTGTGTTTTAAGTAATTCATAAACTGTAAACAAATATCAAATACTATTTTTTTTTCTTAAATACTCCCATCTTAAAAAACCCAAACACTTAAACCCATTAGTGGCCTTACCTTGCCTCGTACTTTGAATCAAGCCTTTGAGCTCTATCTAGTGTTGGTCTTCCTTCACTTATCACCTTCTGTTTGGGCCAAAACCCTCCATAATGCGACGGATCAGGCAGAGTGTACATTTTTTTGACCTACTAGCTTGAGCTTGGCACAGACTTTGGATTTCTTCTGTTGAAGCAGCACTGCAGCGAGACGGCACCTGCCAGTGTGCGAACGCCCCCTTGAGCTGAGGCACTGTAACTGCCTGCCTCACCTGCTGACTCTTCTCTGCACGGCAGTAATAGTTATCTCACACATTCATAAAAGACATTACACAGACTGCAGAAAGTCATGGTGTATAACGAATAGTTCTGTTAAGTTCATATTGGCGATATGCTGAGGAACAGAAACGGCCCAGTTTGTAGCGCATCATGCAGTCGCACGTGAGGCACAGTTCCCCCCTGCCTCACCCGGGGTTTGTGCCCTGGATTTAATCGGAAAAATCAAATTTTACTCAATAAAATGTCAGAAATGTGTAGTCATACCGCAAATGTATTTTTAACACAGATCAGAGGAAAATACGAATATTTATTTATTTATTTGTGTCACGACGACAGGTGAGGTGCTGCCTCACCTGCCTCCCCTGACCGCATGTCACTGGTGTGGACCCAGCCCTCCTGAGTGTGATGAAGATGTTCTGTGCTGTCGTTCACTGTCTGGTGGTGTGTCTATTTATATGGTGTTAATGTTTGGGGATGTATTGTGTGCTCTATTTTTATATAAAGGTGATTTCATCCTCGGCACCTCCTTCTTCCTGTAGTAGCTCAGCATGAGCCAGCTCTGAGCGACGGTGTCTTTCCTGACATGTGCCTCTTGTACTCTTGTACTGTGTTGTAGGCCAGGTCAGTAGAGGAGAAGCGTCTCTGGTCCCATCACATTAAGAGGCTCATCCTGGAGAACCACAACACCATCATCCCCCCCAAGGTAAAAGTCCCTCCTCTTCCACACACAGTTCCTCTTTCCCTTTGAGGAAACATCTACTGAAACACACTGTCTTTTCTCATTCAGGCAAAAGAGGCCGTCCTGAACAGTTCGAACTGTAAGTTTTTCTCCTACTTTGAACCAATTTGCCTGTTGTCATGTCAACCAGAGCTGAGGGTGGTTAATTTGAAAAATGTCCTGCTGTTTAATTTTGCAGAGCTGGTCTAAAGACTCTCCATCAATGGGGAGAAAATTAGTTTTTGAGATTGCATTGTGAGTTGAATGACACGTCTTCTTGCTGCCTAGATCCTGGCAAGTATCACTACAGCCCCGAGAGGCTGAAGAGAGCCGAGTCCTGCCAGTCTGAGGACTTCCATCTTGCAGGGCAAAAAGGGAGAAGGAGATCAGGTAAAGTCAGCACCGTGTGGACGGAAAATTCACATGAATATTGGTCCTATAAAGAATGTTCTTCATCAGCATACACTTCTGTCTTCTTAGAGCCTGCAAAGCAAATCATACGCACCACAAAAGGTCAGTGCATTGTGTTACGTATGTGACGTGGTGGTGTCAACATGTACAGATGAATCCACTGAGGTCACTTTGGGCCACGGTGGCCCGTTGGCCCACAGCCTACTGCTAATGTTGTTCTGTGAAGAGCTGCCATGTCTCCATTGCACCTCTGCTTTGTTCTTCCTCACACACACCTGGAGAAGAGATCAAAAGACACACACTCCACTCCAGTGGCCTCACCCATAATGAAGTTAATTACATGCTCCACTGTCCGAAGGCTTTGTCACACGCCCACTCCTTTCAATAGTCTAAACTCAGCCTGGCTTTCACATCTGCGTGTCTTCCTACCAGCATTTATTCTAATGGGCCATTAGCAAAGAGAAAACCTCGGTAATCTTGCCCCACTTCTGTTTGTTTCTGTTCTCCCAGCACGGATGAATTTTTCAAACCAATGTTTTGATGTCAACCTCCCCGTCTGAGCGAGGGAGTCACTCACCACATCCTGGATAATTGCATCATGTCCAGCTCCTGAGAGGAGGATGTTTGTAATTGATGTTTATCAAATCACAGTCCCTGCTGTCCCGACCCTGTTTGTCCAAGACACATGTGCCATTCAAGTCATTCGTTTCTGTTCCAAAGTTACTGAATCAAGTCATTCGTTTCTGTTCCAAAGTTACTGAAATTGTCATTTGTTTCTCTCCCCATCTTCTTCATCTATGTTCTCCATGCAGCTGTTTTGAAGGTAAGCGTTTGAAATCGAAATACATGCTTTTCCAACTTGGATAAGCCCCCCCCCCCTTTCTGTGGGTTTATTTGGGTGGATGTGCTTTGATGAGATATGGTTTATACAGCTCAGCAGTTCAAACCGTTTCATTTCAAAAGAAGTCAAATCAGAAGTGAGAGAGTGCAAAGTCAATATTTGTCAGACATACTGGACTCACGTAAAATCATATCTCACCCAATGCTCCGGCAGCTGTATGCCCCAGCTCTGGCACTAACCACCCGTCTGTGACTCCACACCCAGCATGCAGACAGTGAGGGAGCCCTGCTGGGGGACAGACACACCCCTCAGCCGGCCACCGGCGTCCCTGTGCTGACCTCCGGTCTGGGCAAGGCCTCGGCTGAGAGGCCGCATGTGGACCATCTCACCCCCACAGGGGATTCTGTGGAGCAGCCTGCTGACACTGAGCCCAAACGGGGCTCCTCACCCAGTGAGGTGGGCCTGGAGCCCCAGAGGACAGAACAAGAGCAGGAGGAAAGTTACAAGGAAGATATACTGATGGGAGAGGACCAGGTAGCCGACTTTGCCAGCTCAGTGCTGGCAGCCATCTCCTGCTGGCACTATAGAGCCAGGGCTTTGCTTTCTACTCACTTCACAACGGTGAGGGTTTCTACCACCCACGACTTTCCTATTTCCTGCTCCGCTTATCGGCACTCTGTGCCTCGTTCTCCCACGCTGGCTCTCCCCCCGCCCCGCTCCTCTTTTACAAACACATCCAACTAACACCTGCATGTGCACCGTGAACGCCCTTGTGCCTCGAGCTGTGTCTGTGCTATCGACGTGCACGAAGCTGTTCTCAGTTGTCTTCTGTCTGTCCTGGTCCGCTTCGTCCCTGTGTGTTCCTGTGTGTTGATGGTGATCTGCTTCAACCCCTGCCTGCATTTGCATCCCAACCAGTGTGTTGATGCCCTGCTGACTGTTGTTTGACTTCAAAGGTTAATGTAGACATCTAATTAAATGATGAAGGGCTTTGCTCTTTCATAACCCCCCCCCCCCTTACATGATGGTAAAGTCTTTGTTTGTGGATTTAGATAAATTCATCTCATCTCATGTTCAGTGTTTGGGAAAGGAGTAAAGTGTTTTCTCACAGCGTCGTCTCTGTAGGAGGATGTAGAATAAATATGTTCTCCTCATGATTGTCTCTCTCAGGATGAGCAGAGTAGAGCTGCTGCTGAGCTGGAAACTGTCAGTCATGAAGAACGTGGAGAAGAAAGCGTCAGCACACAGGTACTAAAGGAAGCCGTGCTCATGTACGCCGTTCATTAGCACGTCTATTCATCCGCATTTCCAGGCTTTGTTCCATGAGGGCACACATGCACTCACTGTGCATTGTCACAGACACACAGGAGGGCTCTTGTTTGTTGCTAAGCCTCTTTTTACACAGGATGTGTGTGTTTGCTTTCTGTGTGACCTCTGAGCGAGAGCGAGCAAATTCAATCATACAACTGAGTCCTGAGTCCTGGACCTGAGTCCACTGGAGCTTTTAGAAAACAACCTGTGCATCTTGAGCAGCAAATACACAGAGCATGTGATTGTTCCAAAGCTTATCTCCACCCCACAGTTCCAGCCTGACTCAGGTCATGTCAGCACTATAAAACATTATTCAGGCCAAAGACGGTACTCATGTTGACCATCGAACTTACTAGTTGACACTTTAATATTCTACATTACTCGGAGACAGAACGTGCGTCAACCTGGATGAGTTGTTTCCAAACTACCCATGTTTTTGTGGTTCTGTGCAAAGCTACTATGTTTAGCTAGCTAGCTACTAGCTAGCGATCCGTTAGCTAGCACTAACCCAAACCCATACAACCCAGAAGGACGGGTTGTTTGGAAACTACCTGGGTTTTGCACGTATACCAGGTAATATGCTTATTACCTGTGTTTTTCACATTGCCCATAGCATATATAATATAGAATTGCGTAGTTTTATATTTAAGTGAGCTCGGCTCCATTGTCTCTTCTCCTTTTCAAATGTCTTTATTTCTGAATTTTGTTATTACTTTGCTTCCTCAAATTTCTATTTCTGTTTTCTATATTATTTTATGCAATATATTTAGAAGCAAGGAGGAATATTTAGAATGAATTATTCTTTCATTCATCATCTCCCACTTATTCCATTTACGGGTCGTGATTGTCCTGGAGCCGCTTCTGGACCCTCATCACATGACCACCGTTCACACTCACAGTCATTGATTTACAGAGAGCTCAGGGTGATTTTGGAGTTGGGAGGAAGACTGAGTACCCGGAGAGAAACTCCATATAGAAAGATTCCAGGCCAGAAGGCACCTGGATAAAATTCAACATGAAAAGACCTACGAATCCTCCTGTGTTAGGTGTTAGATGAACTCTGTCATCTACTCGAGTTCCTGGTTAGTAACGCTCACCATCGTGTCTGTGTCTGTCATGTTTCAGGTCAGCGTTGACGAGCGATGCTCTGCAGACTCTGTCCCTCCAACACAGAGCAGCACCCAGCTGGATGAACTACCCCCCGAGAGCCCCCGGTCGCCCATCTCCACCCCAGAACCGGCAGACAGCCCGAGAGCCCCCGCCGGAGGAGAGAGGGAGGAAGGGAGTGATCTGTCCAGTCCCCTGACCAACGGAGAGCTCTCAGAGGAGGAGGAGGTCCTGGCAAACAACCAGAGCATCCTCCCGTGCTCCGTGCTGGACCAGGCCAGCATGATCGCTGAGCACTTCATGGACAACCTGTCCAGACGGGGCAGCGTGGTGTCAGAGGACTCCCTCGTCTGCTCCTCAGCCCCGTCTGATAACGAGGCCTTCACAAGCCTCTCAGCCACCACCGACCTGGAGACAAAGACCCTTGTGTCGGCGAGCTCGTCTCCAGGGCCACTGTTCACCTCAGAGGCGACTCTGTCCACGCCCGCACACAATCCCGCACGCGGTGCGCTGACAGAAAGAGAAATCAGATCCACTCTGTCCAAACACGATCGCCTGCTCATCCACAAGATCCGGAGGTACTATGAGTACGCGGAGCACCAGGATGAGAACTTCAGCATCAAGCGCAGGGAGAGTCTTTCCTACATCCCCGCCGGTCTGGTCAGGAACCTGAGCCGGCAGCTAAACGACGGTCACGAGCACGTCGTCCCCGTCTACAGGAAGGGCTGCTCCCGTAAGCGTCCCACGTCCTGGTCGGTCTTTGACCTTCCCGGGCTGGAGAGGAATGAAAAGCCTGCAAAGAGCCAGAAGACGGAGTCACAGGTCCTAGTGGAGCCGAGGGCTCGATGTCAGAGCTTAACTATCTCCACCACCATCGAAGAAGAGCTCAGACCCTCCTCAGACGGACACTTGGAGGAGATTGAGGAAGACCAGCAGACTGTAGAAGAGGACACGACACAGGACGTGACCTCCAGCACTGTAGACGTGGAACTCCATGATCAGCCGCTGCAGATAGCAGAGGAGGAAAGAAGGACTGATGCCTCCTCCCTCTCCCCGCCTACCGACGTTCTCCCAGTAGAGGACGGGTCTTCTCAGGACTCCGACCCGTGTAAATCCCCCGTGTGTGGAGAGAAGTGCCAAGGCTTCCGCAGTCACCTCCCCAAGATCATCACCTTAAGAACCAGTGTGGAGGAGGACCAGATCCTGCACGACATGGGGAAGGTGAAGAGTAAGGTGTTCCAGCTGGCACGCCAGTACAGCCAGCGCATCAAAAACAACCGGCCCATGGTGTGGCAGAGGAACCGGGAAACCTCCAGTCAGCACGGAGTGAAGACCATGTCTGCAGTCCAGGAAGAAAACCCCAAGCAGATGAAACCGGGTGAGTGGAGCTCCTGCTGCTCTCCTCGGCAGAGACGTGTGGAGAAAACTGACGTGTTTGTGTGTCACTGCAGGTGGACGCTGGGACGATGGTCCGAGGGTCCCCCAGAAGGAGCAGGTCCTCCATGAACCGTGTCCACCCAGCCCAGGTCTGTCTCTGGGATCTGGAACAAGTCCTCAGCCGGAGCCCTTCCACTGGCCCGACGTCCAGGAGCTGCGCTCTAAGTACGCCCCCGACAGACTGGACAAAGAGGCGTCCCAGTGCCCCCCATCCCACCAGGAGTGCTGTAGGAACATGTGGAACTGCTGCAGCACCTCCTCAGACCTTTGTGCAGCTCTGACAGACAGTCCCACGCCCGGCGGGGGGGCGGTCCAGGACTGGCCCCAGCCCCGGGCCAGGCGGCGGCTCCAGCCCCTGCTAGGCAGGTGGAAGTCTGTGGATCACATACTTGGATCCCTCCCACTTCATGAAGTCCAGAACCTTCAGGATCCGCTGAAGAACTGCCACATGGCAACAGAAACCAGCCAACTCCAAGACAGAGATGACCCGGTCCGGGACGACCACGACTGTCCCAGCAGAGGGAAGAAAACCGAAAAGAACCTGGTGAAGAACTTACGGGAGAAGTTTCAGAGCTTAAACACAAACTGAAACTCATTTTTATCTGTCAGTCGTCTGATTGAACGTCATCTTACTGCCCTTTTTTTTGTTTCTGCATCTCTAAATGATGTTTTGTGTCGCTGACTAAGCGATAAGGGATGTCCGGCCTTGACTTAAAAGAGCTGCACTGCAATATTTGTACAATGGGTTTTCCTGCACGTGGTCCAACGCAGCGGTGTATCAAGGTGAAGAGTTCCTGGTCCCCGTTGTCCCCTCAGTGGAGGATGGAGCTCTGCTGTCAGCAGCTGTTCGGACCAAACCCTTCATGTTCAAACCATTCTAGTCATTATGTTTCGCCACCGATTGTCGCTGTGTTCACACGTCACTGGAGCTGTGTTCTTCTCCGCATGTTGTATATTTTCTTACACATTATTTATGAAACCACTGGGAAGAGTTTGGCCTCATGTAAATAGACAGCAACCTGTTTACTTTCCGTTCCAGGAAGTAGATTCATTCAGACTGACAGTCGACCGTATTGTCAATAAAAGTAGACATGCTTCGTGCCAACAGGTCCCTCATTTGCATCGTCGATCGTGATCGTTTACGTCTTCATCACCTGGATCCATGAGGGAGAAGTCAGGAAAAGGAGGAAACTGATGCTTTGATGTGTTTGAATTCAGTTAATCAAGTTTTCTCAAAAACAGGGGTGTCCAAACTATGTTTTTTGATTGGCCCGCAAGAAATTTTTTAAATAGAATAGAATGTGGCCCAAACTTTAGCTTTTGCCGAGTGTGTTGCACTTCTTTTAACACCAGGGGGAGCTACTGTTAATTAAGGAAGTTGTTCCTGTAACAAGTTGCGCGAGCTGCGGATTCCACTTATCGCAATACAGTCAATCGTGTTTGTGTGTACCTGTGACCCGGACGCTCCCATGTCTCTCCTCATCTTAAACCTGTGCTGTGACCTCTACACAGCTCAGTACGCGTGGATTGAGCTCATGGTAAGTGACAATCAGGAAGCACAGCATCATAAATAGCGCATTATAATAACACAGCTATCGTTCAATATTCAGAAAGTTTAGTTGCACTGAATATGTCGCCCTAGTAAAAGGATTTGAGTGTTCGCTGTTCATGGCCCGTGCGCTAAGCACTACCAGTGCTAGCGCGCGCCCTGGGCGAACGTCGATAATTGTTCTATTAAAGCTGTGTAGGAGGGTCTGTGGTCGGGTGGGTCTGACTGGTGCGTCCCCGAGCTTGGGAAAGGAAAAGATTCCTCTGATGAGACGCCACGTGAAAAGAATGTTCAGTCTATTTGGCTTAATATACATATGTGAGCAAACATTTCCTCTCAACACTGAACAAAAGCAGAATGAGAACCGAAATGACCGACAGCCATCTCCATGACGTCCTTCGCATCTCGACCACTAAGTTTACTCCAGATCTGCCTTGAGTACAATGCTGTTCCCACTTTAGGTAAGTAAAAATATATTGCACAGTACCCGGGTGTGTACACATGCGACAAATATTAATAATTTTGCGCACCACTTTGATTGTTATTTTCTTGTTACTACACAGAGTACACTCACTGTGCACAAACTGCGCACGCAAAGTCAGCTGACCTCATCTGATGCAGATTTTGCTCCTTGACCAAGTGACATTGATCTGGATTTTTGTCACGAGTGGCGTCGGATCAGCACCACAGCTGGATGGCCCGAGTTCCATACCCAGCACAGCTACTACTCACCAGAGTAATTTACTAAAATGATATGAACTCCTGTTTATAAGTCCAGTTCAGCCTGTTTCAAACGAGTTTTAATAGGTGTGTTACTTAACCTAATTGTTCTTTTTCTCTGTACCATAAATCTTCTAAGAAAAAATCTGAGGCTGCTGTTGTGAGAATGTCCTACCAAAGCTTTCCCTGAATAAACCATTAAAGATCCACTTATGTAAAGCTGTGGTATAAAGGTGGTTATGTCTTTAGAATATTTGTCCATTTTCAATTGATTTACTACACGAAAGTTAACGTCATATACATAATTTCTAGTAAGTGGCCCAGCCCCTTCTATATATTTATGTACGTGGTCCTCAGTGAAAAACGTTTGGACACCCCTGCTCTAAACTGTGTGTGTGTGTGTGTGTGTGTGTGTGTGTGTGTGTGTGTGTGTGTGTGTGTGTGAGAGAGACCCTCCAGTGACTGTTGTTTTGTTGAGTGAAAACTGCAGATCATAAGACCATGTTTGTAAAAACCTGGAACCTTCTGATAACCAGGCAGACGCCGCTTCACCTGCTGAGTCCCTTTCTATAGCAATCTGTGTTTATCTGATTAGAAATCAGCAAAGTTTTACTTCGGAGGTTGACTAAACATCAACAGGGTTTGACACACTTGCACACACACACACACACACACACACACACACACACACACACACACACACACTGCAAATGGACTGTTGAAGGTTGACTTCCGGTAAGATCGGAATGGGAAAGACTCCGTGAGATTGCGTGTGTGTTTCCCTCGAAAGCCGCTCAAATTTACCAACTCGGCGCGTCAATCCTCCAAAAACAAAAACGGATGTCATTGTTTATGTTTCAAAATACAAACGCTTCCAGCACTGCTTCAAATATAAGGCAGGCAAATATTGCCTTACATACTGCCTTATTTATATTTGAAGGGACCACATTTCCAGCATCGAATGATAGGTCAATAGGTGGAATAGGTCAAATGCACATTTACAGTTGGTGGAATTTACATATATGAACAAATGAATGACTGGAAGCAGGACGTTTTATTTTGAAAGCTATCTCGAGCTGCATGTCGTCAGTGTTCGTCTTGACTCGCCTCCTCGGCGCCCGGCAGCCAGAGGAGTCCAGGGAGCGGAGCGGTCCATCGGCGGAGACGGATGAAGGATGGGCTGCGCCATCTCTGGTCTGGCGGAAGCCGCCGACTTTGACGGACGAGCCGCTGCAACTGCGACGCTTCCGGCCGAGCAGCAGATCCACCTGATCCAGGAGTCGTGGAAAGTTATCCGGGACGACATCGCCAAAGTTGGAATCATAGTGTTTGTCAAGTGAGTGGCTCTATCCTTTCTTACACTTGTCACGTGTTTGGGTTTTTCATGAAAATGTTTTTTTTTTATTGACGCTGAAAATCAGGGAGTTCTCACAAAGATAATAAATTGTTTAATCTAATCATAGATGAAATATGAGGAGGATGTAATTAGGTTCTTTTTGTGCATATTGTTGCTGGAAACAACAAAATGTATACGCACATGTGTATGTGTCAGTTTTACTGGCGGTGAGTCGCTGTTCTACAGGACCTCATCCATGACACATTGCCCACATCACCTCCTCTTCCTCCTGACCCACAGCTGTGTGCACAGAGCGTGAAGTCCCCCCCCCCCTTATCACTTCATATCACATCTCAACAACATTACATAATGACACAGCTCCAGGTCTGCTCTGCATGTGGAAAACCATTGACGATGCCCAGAGGAACACGATAAATGGGGGAATGTGGTGATGAAGGCTGGCGGATGTCAGAGCCTGCTGGCCCTGTGGCCCGGAGCCAGACGAAAGCTACGTGCCCCCCCCCCCCGGCGACCTCAGCAGCTGACATGATTGACCTTAGCATGTGAGCCTGTGAAGATATGGGCCACTGGTGGGTCAGGGACACCCGGGCCCTCCGGCTGTGTGGGCTTGAATCTCACGGCCGAATGGTAACGTGTACAGTAGAGCAGCAGAGGGAACCCTCCCCCCACCCCCGTGTTTATTTCCTGTGTGCTGCACTAACTCTGTTGAATGGAACCTGTTGACGATGAGGTGCAGCTTGTTTGTGACTGTAGGATGAAGCCAACTAGTGACTGAGACTCCAACGCAGCGGCAATTAAAATTCCACTTGAACTATACAATGCCGTATTGTAACACAGTTCTCATGTTTTCCCCATGTCAAAAAGGTGAGGTGCACACACAATGGGATGAAATCACCAGCGATGTTGTTGATGAGTTGACAGGAGGAGGTCGAGCCAATGGGCTCAGGTGTGTCCTCTGCGAGCTGGTGTGCGATGAATAGTGAGAACGCATATTTCACAGTCACTTTGCCCCAGATGAATCTCTGGAAAAACATGAGGGACCGTCATCCAGGAAATTCTATTCACGCTGAGATGCAACACGCTGCTTGTCATTCAAGTGAGCATCGATTCACAGCTGAAACCAGGAGGCAGGTCTGACATCGGAGGCAACGATCCAACCCGAGCGCTCCCTGAGGACACTGACGACTCAGACAAGTCTCATGATCATAAAATGAAGTGTATAAGAATTGGATAAGTGGTTGAATGAATGAATGTTTGAGTCAGTTGGCCAATGACGGAGATGTTTCCTTCACACCTGTACTTTGTCCATCAAGTTCACGGCACCTGCTCTTAAGATGATTTATCTCACACAAACACACAAACACACAGAAACGTGGATGTGCTTCCTCGGACAGGTCGACCAGACTCAAACTGACTCGGTGCTGATGTGTGTCCACAGACCTGGACTTTCTATCCGACGTGTTCCAGACCGCCACTTCTGTCACAGCACGTTCACGGTCTCTCTGATTGGACGGCAGTGTGCCTAAACACTGTAGGAAGTTGATTGAGGTTGAATGAGAGGAGGTTGAGTCCTACGAGTTGGCTGCTCTTAACACATCAGTGTGGAAGTATCAGACACTGACAGCTCCAGTGTGTGTTTAGTCACATCCACAGTCAGGGGGATGGAGGAGAGAGATTAAGGAGAGAGGGACAGAGGAGAATGAGATGGAAGAGAAGGACAGGGATGGAGGAGAGGTGTGGGGGGGTGGTGTGTATCACAGCCTGCCCCTCAGAGATTCACCGATGGCTGCCTGCTCTGTTGTCATATTAACAGGTTGTTTGAGACCCATCCCGAATGCAAGGACGTGTTCTTCCTGTTCCGGGATGTGAAGGACCTGGAGAAGCTCCGGAGCAGCCGGGAGCTCAGAGCACATGGCCTCAGGTCAGTAGGTCCCAGAACCCGGCTGTACGGGTACAAACGAAGACGTCGTTTTAACCTTAAAATCGGCGGCTGACTCGAACCGTTTCTCGTGTCGTGTGACAACATATGAACTTTTCTACACATGTTCATGAGGGTTCTGAAACAGAATGACGGGAGTCGTTAGTGACCTGAGTCAGGTCTCCTCAGCAGTAGATGGTGAAGAAATGAAGATGGAACCCAGCAGTTGAAAAGAAATCAGACAAAATAGAGTGAAAAACTGAAATACACAGAAAAGGAAACAAAAGATTGACTGTTTGGTACACACACACACACACACACACACACACACACACACACACACACACACACACACACACACACACACACACA